>PVKH010001406.1:7276-30794 GCA_004027955.1 Chaetophractus vellerosus
TTTTTTTTTTTTTTTTTTTTTTTAAATCTACAACACGGGGAAAATACAGGGCTGTCGCCACGGCTTCCATAGAGGTACTGAGGAGACACTATTGTGACTAAAAAAACACTGTCATACTCTGTTCAAGTCAAGTAAAATGGCACAGCTTGTCTTTTTCCTAGTAAAACTCGGCTTTTACACAGCACTAAACCCTGCGACTTCGGCGGGCGATGGAATCAGTGTATTCTGGTTTTGTGGTTGAAATAACTCTGTTCTCACGCACATGGGAAACCTTGCTGTAAGCTGTCCTCAGGATTGCAAGAGGTAGGATGGGGACAGTTTGGCCTTTGGCATCTGTTCCACCTCAGTTTTACTCTTCCTTCCACCACCTAGGAGGAGGGGCGTCTTGGACAGGTGAATTCAACCTCGCAGCTCAGGTTCTTCATATGTAAAATGTGTTTTCATCATTTCTTCTTTTTTCCCCATCAGCCAGGGCTGCGCTAGACCAAACTGTGTTTCAGGTGAGAAGAATCTCGGCTTCTCCCTCCCTCCAGGTACATGCCGCGGCTGGCTCTGCCCAAGTGTTCACGTACATGGCTGCACCCCCAACCTGGGGCTCTAGGCAGCCCCCGGCCAGTTGCCCTCGGTGGGCAAATGATCACCGTGGCTGGTAGTTGCCTGGGTCTTCATTTGAACAGGTAAGTTGTAGTCTTGATAGCTTGGGGATTTAAAAAAATATAACAGTTCTATAGAGGAGTTAAATGCTTGATTATAATCACTTTGTCCTTGGATAAAAGATAGACCATTCAAGTTTTCTGCAATGTGTTCTAAATCAGAAGGGGGAAGGAAATGGGAGAGGGGGCCTCAGGAGGAAACGTTCCAAGTTAATTTTGGTGGAAAAGGCAGCACGTGGCACCTCAGAGCACCATGTGGCTCCAATCCGAGCTCACTGGTTGTTAGCGCATTGTTTTTTAAAGCTGAGTTGCCTTTCTGTTTGTGTGGGTGCTTGGCATGCCACTATTCCAGAAGCATTTGTTGGAGACTTTCAAACATAGCAATTTAATGAGTGCAATGAAAAATATCTTTATTCAAACAGTGTCTTCGGTTATTCATATAGAGTATGTGCGTTCATATTTTGTGGCTTTGTGCACATGACACAATTTGAGTTCCGAATTTATTGCAGGGACATCCACCATGGGGAAGTCTCTAGGAACAAAGACAGGGGCTGCTGTTATAACACTGCTACAGATGGCTAATGCTTTGGAAAGCACACTCCTTTGTATATAAAAGGTGCATATCTCAGGCACTGCAGTTCCCAACATACAGTTTTTCAAGTGCCTGTCCAGGCAAATTACCCATTGGTTTCCTCATCAGGCTGTGTCGGAGGTAAATATTTAACTCCTAACACATCCATTCAACCTGTGTTCTACTTTAGTACTGTGAACTGATTGCTTTGAGAGGAGATTTTAAAAAAAATAGGATGTTAGGCCAAGGATGATGTGTATCTAATTATAAAAAATATTTTGAATTGTGGGGATATTGTCATGTAAAGACAAGGATTTTGCTGTAATTATGCAATCACTAATAAGAGTAATACTTATTATTTGCACCTGTGCAATCTTCATCAGTCCCAGCCAAGTGTCAACTGGCTAGAGAATTATAGAGGCATAGATTGCATACCAGAATGGAGGGTAAATTATTTAACCCTTAGTTTTTAAGTGAGGTCAGTGGTTTGGACCTACCCAGAGGCAAATCAGGCAATCCACTGGGGATTTTCCTGGACATCTCTTGAGTAACCCTCGCATATCCATACTGGGATGAGAGATTAATTTGCCTGGTGTTCTGACTTCACAACATTCAGGGAACTGAGTACTGCACCTTATCCTAGGAATGTGTCCTCAGACCACGATTGTGAAACTTGTCCCTGGCCCTACCTGAGCCAATGGATTCCCTCTCCCAAGAATTTGGGACTGGCACTGGAAAAAACCTAGCTTGTTTGAATAGTCCTCTCTTACAATCAAAGGATTCTGGAGAAAAACAATGGTGAGTTAGGAAGCATTTTCTAGATTAGTATCCTATAATATACAAGGCCAAAAAGATATTGACTGCAGAAGAGAGAAAATAGTTGGGGGGTATACATGTTCAAATAAATTTGGGAAATGCTGTATAATAGATACTTTTTTTGATATTCATGATAAACATTAACACATGAAAGCCACTGAGAAAGGAAATGCAATAAATCAGTTTTGCTTTGCTGAAGTTGGTGTTTCCTAAACTTAGTTGAGCCTGGAACCCTTCATTTGTGTAACCATATATTAAAATCCTATGGAATGTTCTATGGAAACCACTGTACTTTGGGTAGTTCAGTTGAAGTTAGGAACAAGACAAGAATACTTGCTAACATCTCGGAACTTCTAGCTAAGGTAGTAAGTTAGGAAAGGAGGTTGGTGGCAGGAGTTAATGCCACTAGAAAGCAGAAATTAAGTCATCATTATTTTCAGAAAATTGAAGACAGTCATTTGGAAAAAAATAGCTAAAATAAGCAAATAAAGTGAATAGTATTTTAAAATGGTAAGTTACACAATAATTTCCAAAGCGAAAGCATTCTTGTATACCGGTAACAATCAGGTAGAAAAGATACTTTTGGAAAAAAGAAGATCCTAATTCATAACAGCAACAGAAAATGCAACCCCTAAAAAATGAACTCTACAAGAAATATATGTGATTTACACAATGAAGACAACCAAATGTAACAAAGGAAGATATGACTAAATGAAAAAGCAACCCACATTCCTGGTTGGACAGAATAAGTATTGTGTAAAATATCAATTCAGCAGAAATCTATTTATAGGGTGAACTCAGTCCTAATCAAGATCACAATGGGATTTGGATTCTGAATTTATCTGGCAAAATCCCACAGGTTATCAAATCCAGTTGATTTTTACTTCCTAGGTATGTGTTATGTCTCTCTACATCACTTCATCTCTTCTGCCATTGAGGCAACTTCCATGTTTTTGATTGCCTTCTAACTGATCTTCCCTTTCCAACTCTTGCCCATTGCAGCCACAGGGCCTTAAAAATAATAATAATGAGAATATCTGATCTTGTGACTTCACTGTTCATGGTCCTTCCATAGCTTGTTAATACTATTAAAAGCAAAAAGCCTTCTTGTGGCTCATAAGGGCCTCTGTCAATTGGCTCCTCTCTACCTCACAGCCACATCCTGTTGACATGGTCCATGTTCTGGGCAAAGGGACCTTAGTTTCTTGAATGCTTGTGTGCTTTCACCTTCAGATCTTATCTATCCCTTCTGCTCCAATCTCTCTCTCTCTCTCTCCCTTCCTCGTCAACTAGGAATTTCTTCCTTGTCCTTTAAGAGTCACTTCACCATCACTTATTTCAAGGAAGACTTAAGTATATCCCTTCTTCATGCCCTATCTTCTTCACAGAATGTATGAAAATTGTGGTTAATAATGTATGCCATTAACTGTTTGATGCCTGTATATCCTGTTGGAGTATAAACCCCATGCATGCAGAGACCCTTGTTTTATTTACCTGTATGTTCTTTTGCCTGTCAAATTCCTTGCATTAGCAGGTACTCTAGTTTTGTGGAATATTGAATGAAAACAAAGAAAAAAAGTTGTTATACAAATAGTAAAGGAGCTACACTACTAGATAAATAAACATGATAAAACTATAATGATTAAAACAGTGTATTTTGCTCATACTGGAACAGAAAGCTCAATGAAGCAGAATATAATATCCAGAAATGAACGCTAGTGTAGATAAAATTTTGGTATATGTTAAAGATAACATATCAAACTACTAGGGAAAGTAAAATTTGTTTAATATATAGTGCTAGGAGGTTTGGTTAATGTATTAATCAGCCAAAGGAGTGCTGATGCAAAATACCAGGAATTGGTTGGTTTTCAGAAATGGTATTTATTTGGGGTAGACGCTTACAGTTACTGGGCCATAAAGCATAAGTTTTTTCCCTCACCGAAGTCCATTGGCACGTGTTGGAGCAAGACAGCTGCCGATGTTTGCCAGGGTTCAGGCTTCTTGGGTTCCTCTCTTCCCGGGGCTGTGTTTCTCTCCGGGCTAAGCTGCTGTGCTCTCTCCACAAGGTCAGCTGTAGACTATGAGGCTCTCTAGGCTTTGCCTCTCTCCACAAGGCCAGCTGTAAACTGTCAGGCAAACAGCTGGTCTCTTTTCCTGGGGCCTTCTCTCCTTCCTCATGACTAAGCTTCTCTGTGCTTACGACCCTGGGCTCCAGCATTAAATCTCTGCATCAGAACTCCAACAGCAAAAACTCCAACCCTGTCCTTTGCCATGTCTTTTATCTTTGATTCCCCACCCACCAAGGGGCGGGGCTCAATGCCCTACTGACGTTGATCCCTAATCATAACTTAATCATGCCCAGATGAACAGACCAGTTTACAAGCACAATCCAAAATCTATTTTTGGAATTCACAACTATATCAAACTCCAAACTGCTACAGTTAACTCTTTGGATTAAAAATTGTAGTCCTCTACTTCCTATTGGATGAAAAAAAAATTCCAACTAAGATAAAATATCATTTCCTAAATGTGTTCGTGTTCAAAGGAATACTAATCTCTGTGGGTTGTTAATAGTGTTAACATGAAAAAAATAGGGCTATGGCTATACAAATTTGGAAAGTTCTGAATTAAACTAAATTAAACTGGCTTCTTTTCTGCAGAAGTTCTAAAAAGGATTTTAATGTGTATTGTGAATTCACAAGCCACATTGTAATTCAGCAGTTGGCAAAGTTATGTGGAAGTCTTTTTTTCAAAGTGCAATACCAATTTGGGAAATTTGGATTAAAATGTCTAAACAAACTAGAGGGCAATTTCAAGAAATATATATTTTTTTACTGTATATATATAATATAATACGGAGGCCTTTCTACATAATATCAAAGACAGAACTCCAAAAGGAAATTTGTACCATCAAGGGTTTTTTGGTTAAAGCAACAGGAAAGGTCTCTAATTACCTGAATGTAGTACTCCAATATTGTTCCCACATATATGATATCTCTCTTTGGGCAAGGATTATCCCTCTGTCACATCTGGCTTAGCCGTGTGACTTGCTTTGACCATGAAAAATAAGCAGAAGTAATGGTGTGTCACTTCTGGGCAGAAAACTTCAGAAGTTTAACCTACTATTGTCTCCACTACTATAATCATGGACGTTCTGCCAGCTGTGTTCTGAGTGACAGGTGATGAGCCGAGCCTTCTTACAAGTATAAAATGTGACGGGAGATGAATTTTGGTGAGGTTTGTCAGGTTCTTTGTTACCTTGGCATAACCTTGCTTATACTGACTGATTCAGTAAATAAAGAGATCTTTATTGGGTTAAGATCAGGTGCTCAGAGAGTGGATAGGAATTTTTGGAAATGGGCAGGCTTGGGAAATGCTAATTCCCATAAGAGCTTTAGGGATCAGGAAATGGAAACTATATGAATGGGTTTGTTTTATTTTAATTTATTTTTATTTTTTAAAAATATTTTTTATTTTTTAAAGAAACTTAGATTACATAAACGTTATACAAGAAATATAGGAGATTCCCATATGCCCCGCTCCCTAGCCCTCCCACATTTTCCCACATCAGCAACATCCTTCATTAGTGTGGTACATTTATCACAATTGATGAACACATCTTGGAGTATTGCCACTAAGCGATGATTATAGTTTACATTGTAGTTCACACTCTCTCCCGCACATTTTTGCAATTTATTACATGATATACAATGGTCTGTAATTGTCATTGAAATGTCATTCAGGATAATTCCCAAGTCCAAAAATGCACCCAAATTACACCTATTTTTCCTTCTCCCTCCCCTCAGAGCCTCCAGTGGCCACTGCCATGAAAAAAGCTCTTTTATTTCTAGGATCACAACAAGTCTACAGTAGAACAACTGTAACTCTACCCTAGTCCATTGTCCATTCCCCAATCCTGACGATTCTGTGATGGTGATGCCCACTCCACTTCAAATTGAGAAGGGGCTTAGGTCCCATGGGGCAGATGGATGGGACTTTCTTGCTTGCAGTTGCAGATTCTCTCTGTTCCTTGAGATGGTCATTGTCAGTCATCTTGTCCTTGTGAGTTGTCCTGGGTGAGTCCAGTGAACTGGAGTAGGTGTTGCAAGTCTGTTGAGATTCAGGGCCCAACTGGCACATGGACAGCCCAAAGTATGAATGGGTTTTGTAGCAGAAAACAGTATGATCAGAGACTTCCATTAGAGTTGGATGAATGCTGTCATTTTTCAGGTTCTTTGTTCCTCAGCTTAAAATTTAAATATCACTGAAGACATCCTATTAGCTTTATTTTGATCACATATCCACCCTGTGATTAAGGAAGATTGAAGCTTCTAATATAGCTCTAGACTATATGCAGGGGGAGTAGAGAAAGGAAATTGGCATGCTAAGAGGAGGAAATAGATGGTGGGCAGCAAAATACCAATGTTTACTACCTAAATACCAATGCATTGACCATTTTAAGCAAAATCAGTAGATCAAAAAGTACCTTTTAATGTATTAAAGAGAAAGTAAACAGGAAAATATTTATGATATGCGTGAGGGCCAATGGCTGATATCCTTAATAATGAAACATACAAATGAAAAATTGAAAGAAGACTACATCAGTAGAAAAACTTCCATACCAAGGCAAAAGACATGAACAAGAATTTCTAAAATATGGACAATAAACAGCCAACCAAGTGTTTTAAAAGTTCAGCTCATTAGCATTCAAAGAAATGCAAATTAAAAGAATGATGAGCTATTTTTCATCTGTCAAATTTTTCAAAATTGTTAAAGGAGGAGAACATTTCCCCAGACTAACACCAGAACATAGGGAAACGGCATTTTTAAAATACCTTGCTGTTGAGTGTAAATCATTCATTCTACCTATAGGACTATTTGATCGTATGTAGTCAAAACTTTAATAATGTTTAAACCCTTTGACTAAATAAAGTGATGAATTTAACCTAAGAAAATAGTCTTTGATTTTGGGCAATTGATTCTTAGGAATATTTATTTCAGCATCATTTACAATAGTGAAAGATTATAAGTAACATAATTGACCCCCAGAGAGAGAATTAGTTAAATAAATTAGGATGTGTCTGTGTACTGATACAGCCATTAAAATTAATGTTTTAGAAACTGATTTAATGACATAGAAGCCTGTTCATGTCATATTCTTGTTAAAAAGCCATGTTATAAAACAGGTACTATAAAGAATGTGATAGAGGATTGCTGGCAAGCCACCACCAACGCCACAGACGTCAGAGAAAGCAAGGCCTGCCACTACTTGTACTTTGGACTTCTAGGTGCCCCAAACTGTGAGACAATAAATTCCTATTGTTTAGGCCAATTCATTTGTTGGATTTCTTGGAAAACTAAGACATTGCTTCAGTCATCATCAAGTAATACGCAAATACGGCCCAAATTTTCAACTGGTTATAATATGTTCATATATATATCTCACATATAGGAAACAGACAACACTACAAGATTCCATGTGATAAGGTATTGAATAAATAATATATGTCAGGGGCTGTTGATATTCTGAGAGGATGGAGAGTAATCAAAAGGGTCTTTAAAGGCTGTTGCCTCATAACATAGAGAGATAATTCAGTTATGAAATATTATTGTAGACTTCTGTTATAAAGACAGTATAAGCTCTATAATAAATCTATATTTAAAAGCCTATTCTCAAAACTCACTGTTCCATGGCTGGTTCCAAAGTGAGCTATATTGCCCAGGAGTGATTTACTTCAGACAATATATGCATTCCTGAAAAACTAGGCAAACGTGTCACTTGCTGAATTAAAATTATTTCCATAACATCTGCAATTGAGAATAATAAATCTAGGGCTGCTCTGATAAGCACACACGAATTTAAGGAGGAAACCAATCTATTTTCATCACTGCCAAAGAAGAAAAATAAAAGATCACATGATTGAACTTGCTATTTCTTCTTCTTCTTCATTGCTGAAGATGACGGAGAATCTGTTTCTGCTCTTTGGCTAAAGCCAACTGCCCCACACGGCCACTAGATGTTACTTTCTCTCACCTTCTCAAGCTAGGAAATTGCCTTAGCAAATTTCCTCTCCCCTGCATCATTGCTTTTTCTTCTCTAGTAGGCTATTCCCATCAGCACACAAATCTGTGATTATTTTTCTCATCTTTAAACAAGAACACTTTCTCTTGAGGCCTCGTTTCCTCTATCTACCACTCCAATGCTCTCCTTTCCTTCCAGCGAAAATGAATTGAAAGACTAGATGCTCTCCCCAATTCTGTCCAATATCTACTGAAATTAGGCTTTTGCCCCCACCACCCCACCAAAGCTTCCATTATCAAGGTCACCAATGGCCTATGTGTGGCTAACCCCCACCTCCGATTTTTAGTCATCATCTTACTTGACCTACTAGCAGCATTTGACACCTTTGTTGAACTTCCCTTCTTAATGAACTTTGTGTGCTTGATTTCCATGCTCTGCACTTTCCTAGTTTTCTTCCTCCCTCACTAGCCATCCTTCTCGGACTCTTTTACTAGTTTCTTTTTAGGTACCCATCTCTGAGTTCAAGTATTTGAGGCTAAGTCCTTGGACCGTTCTCTTTCTATCTGTACACATTGCCTTTACGATCTCATTCAGTTTCATCGCTTTAAATACCATCTCTTTACTGATGAGTCACAATTTATACCTTCAGCTGTAACCTGTACCCTGAACTCCAGACTCTCCATCTAACTGTCAGTTTTGCACTCAACTCTGTATCTCAAACAAAACAAGTCAAAAGCTGAGCTCCTAATATTTCCCTTCACCACAGTCTTAGCATCTCAGGCAATGGAAACTCTTTCCATTTGCTCACCTTTGATTCCTTTCTTTCTCTCTTATTAAATCGAATCTGTAATAAAAGTCCTGCAGCTCCATTTTATAATTTATCCTGAATATGAACAATTATCATCAGCTCTACTATGATGGTCCAAGCTACCATTCTTTTTTCCCCTATTTAAGAGGTAATAGTCCCCTCACTGATACCCTTTATTCCTTCCTGTTCAACTCCCCATCCCACCAAGAATACTCATCACAGCGGCCAATGTAATCCACTGAAAACAAATCAGATCTTGTCTTCTCTCCATTCAAACTACAAAGTCTTCTCACTCAAAGTAGAAACCAAAGCCTTTAAGAACCTTCAAGACCCCACATGGTCTGTTCCTCCTCCCCATGACCTCTTTGACTTCATCTCCTGCTACTTTGCCTGTTTCTTCCTCCATTTTAAGCACATCAGTCTTCTTACGGCTCCTTTGACACACCAATCAGACTTCCAGATCAGAGCCTTTGCGCCTGCTTTCCGTCCACCTGGAACACTCTCCCCTCAGACATCAAAGTGGCTCACTCCTTTGTATTCTTCCATTTTCACCCCAATGTCACATCCTCAGGGCCCTCTTCCCTGGCCGTTCTCAATAAAATAGCAAATTTCAGTCCTTCTGTACTTTCATTTTTCTTTAAAGTGCTTATCACTGAACTGTTATATATTATATATCACTAGATTATTATAATTATTATATGATTTTCACAAAGGCAGGGATCTTAGGCTGCTTGTTCCCATCATTGAATCATTCATTCAGTTACCTATTTATTTTTAAATCACTCAAAGAACTGCACACTGGTATTCCGAAGTCAAATAAGACGTAATCCCTGCCTCAAAAAACTTTACAGTCTAGTTAGAAAGGTAAAAAAATGGACCAAGAGAAATGCAATCTTAATTCCCACAGGTCTTTACCTCACATACGATTTCCAAAGTCATATTTTTGTGACATGAACTGAAATATTATTCTGAATCTTTCTGTGAGAAATCCTTTTACAAAGTATTATCATCCTCTAGTTTAATCATAGACTATTATACCTGCATGTACTTGCAGATTTGGTCTCATCCAACGATCTCATAGAGCTGAAGAAGTTGCAAGCCCCAAATAACGTCTAAATAGTAATGATGATAACTTTTCATTATTGGATGCTTACTATCTACCAGATGCTGTGCTATTTCTGCATACATTATTGCTGTAATATTTACAACAACCTCGTGGGTTGGATACTGTTATTATCTCACTTTTATAGATGAAAACAGGCTCAGAGAGTAATTCGCTCAAGGTCATATGACATACGTGGTGTGGCTTCTGGTCACACTTAGGTCAGTGTTATTTATAAAGCCCAGACTCTTAGCAGACAAACTTGCCCATCAAGTTCCACAAGTAAGTGACAGATTGTGGTGTGAAACCCTTGTTTTTGATTCTCAGTCTAGTCCTTTTTCCACAGCAAAATACTATTTTTGGTCCCAAAGTGTTTTCTATGTGGTTTCTATTTTTGGTGTATTGACACGTAAAGACTCACCAAATTCGATATGATGCCATCTATGCTAGCAGCTCCACCATGGCTATCCTTTCCCATCTATTTTTCAACGATTTAAGAATAAGAGAGAAAACTGAGATGGTTACATCTTTACAACGGTATCAACAGACCCCTTTGCCACAGAAACAACATTCTACAGGGGAGCAAAGACATCTTAAACAGTTCAATAGTACAAGAGCATCAAAGTAGCCCGAACACATCAATGTACATTGCACGTGACTGTTGATGTAAAAACACATGTAATCATAGAACAGTTTACTATAGCCAGAGAAGATGATCATAAAACTTTTTCCTTTTCTTGCATCACTCCAAAAATCATTTACTCTTTTTAATGACAGAACAGTCTGTGTATTTGTGCAATCGTATTTGTGTAAGTAGCTGTAGAAAGCATTGTGATAACATCAATAGAAGCACAGTATGGTCATGTAAAATTAATGAGCGAGATGGCAATCTCCTTTTTTAGGCAAATCACACTTTGTAAAACAGCACACCTTCTCAATTAGTCTGTTCTTGGGAGCCAGAGAATGGGAATAATATCACAGAGTGCCTGTTAGAATATGTGGAAGTAACTAAGGAAGATCATTGCAATTAATAGGCAATGTACAATGGCCGTATGTAAGATACAAAGAATTATATACTGACAAAAATATTAATTTAATTTTTTTAACGTTTTACTATATTAACATAAACACAACTCAAAAATTTCCATTTTAACCACTTTCAAGTGTACAATTCAGTAGGATTAATTATGTTCACAACATTGTCCTACCATCACCAATATCTCATTCCCCAAGTTTTTCATCACCTCAAACAGAAACTCTGCACCCATTAAGCAATAACTCCCTCTTTCCCTTTCTCCAACTCCCTCTCCCTGGTAATTTATAATCTATTATCCATCTCTAAGAAATTTGCTTCTTCTCCATGATTTCATATAAGCAAGATTATACAATATTTCACTCAATGTTATATCTTCAAGGTTCATACATGTTGTAACCTGCAGCAGAACCTTTGAAGGTTGAACGATAATTTCACTGTGTGCATATACCACATTTTGTTTATCCATTCATTGGTTGATGGACACTTGGGTTGCTTCCAGCTATTGGCTGTTGTGAATAATGCTGCTATAAACATTGGTGTATAAATTTCTGTTTGAGTCTCTGCTTTCGGTATATTTGGGGGTATATACCAAGATTGCCAGGTCCTATAGTAATTCTATTTTCCACTTTCTGAGGAACCGCCACACTGGTTTCCACATTGGCTGGCCCAAGTTACAATGCCAGCAACAATGAGGAAGGGTTACTATTTCTCCCCATCCTCACCAACACTAATTATTTTCTGTTTTTTGTTTTGTTTTTAAATAATAGCCATCCTACTGGGTGTGCAGTGGTACCTCACTGTGATTTTGATTTGCATTTCCCTGATGACCAGTGATAGAGAGCATCTTTTCTTGTGCTTATTGGCTATTTGTATATCATCTTTGGAGAAATGTCTATTTAAGTCCTTTGCCTTTATGAAGTTGTAGCAATCCTTTCTACACTCTGGATATTTAACCTTCGTGGATATATGGTTAGCAATTATTTTCTCCCATTCTGTAGGTTGTCTTTTTACTATCTTGAGAGACTTCTTTGACAAACAAAAGTTTTTGGTTTTGATGAAGTCCATTTTATCTATTTTTTTCTTTTATTACTCATACTTTTTAGTGTCATAGCTAAGAAATCACTATCAAATCCAAGATTATGAAGGTTCCTCCCTACGTTTTCCTCTAGGAGTTTTATGATTTTAGCTCTTGTACTTAAGTCCTTGATCCATTTAGAGTTAACTTTTGTATATGGTTTGTGCTACAAGTCTAACTTGATTCCTTTGCTAGTAGATATCCAGTTTTTCCAGCATCTTTTGTTGAAGAGACAGTTCTTTCCCCAATTATTGTACTTGACATTCTTGTTAAAAATCAGTTTGACCATCCAATATGGGTTTAGTTCTGAACAATCAATTCTATTCCATTGGTCTATATGTCTATATTTATGCCAGTACCACACTGTTTTGATTACCGTGGCTTTGTAATAAATTTTGAAATCAAGAAGTGTGAGACCTCCAACTTTATTTTTCCTTTCCAATATTGATTTGGCTATTTGGGGGCCCTTGTGATTCATATGAATTTGAGGATCGTCTTTTCCATTTTTGCAAAAAAGACTGCTGGGATTCCTCTTTCCCCCCACCCCCCAGATGGCTCCCTCATCTGTTTACTTGTTGTTGTTGTTTTTTACTCATTGTCTGCTCGTTGGTTTTCACTCATTGTCTGCATGTTGTTAGTTTGTTTTTTCATTAGGAGGCACTGGGAAACAAGCCTGTGACCTCCCATGTGGGAAGCGGGCACTCAACTGCTTGAGCCACATCCACATTAGCTGTGGGATTTTCATATATGCCCTTTATTGTGTTGAGGAAGTTACCTTCTATTCCTATTTTTACTTTAACATTTTAACAAATTTTTCTGCCGATTCTCTCATAATAGACAGCAACATGGTTGAAATTTAACTGTCTTGTATTTAGCAATTGGTTAATTAATTAATTAAACAAATATGTAAATTTAAAAAGCCATGGATACCACCCCAAGTTTTTCTGCTCTCCAAAAGTGGTGTATATTCAATGACTATTAAGGCTTTTGGCCAGCAAAATGTATAAAGATCTGGCTTTGTTTGCCATAATCATTATCACTTTCACTAATGAGGTGGAGTTTCAGATTTGCCTGCTTCGTATAAAGATTCAAATCTCTTCATAATAAATATTGAACTTGAATCATAATGAGAAAGGTTGTTGTTTGCCTTCAGAACTCACTGTTCCAGAGGAGTTCAGCAATTATAGGAAATCAAAGTAGATCACAAGGAATCTTTTGAAAGCAAACTTTTGATAAACTGTGTACAAAATGTGTGTTGCCTCAAAATAATCCAGGAGGTATGGTTTGATTGGAGCAGAAAAAAGAAGTGTGATGTAGTATTCCATTCAGTTTTCATATTGTTTCAAAGATAACACTGCTCTGTAGGGCTTGTCTATAATTGCCACTTAACTTTCTCCCCTAAATTATGGTTTCTTTCAATATGCTTGTGTGTTGATAGACAAAGAAGTTGAAAATTGTTAGTGAATGTAGTCAACTCGGTTTCAATATGCTTGTTGTTTTCCTAACTTTTGTATGCCAAATGTAGGAAATAGGAAAAAAAAAAAAGGGTCTATGTATAAATACAACAGAAAATTATTAGTGGTCTTATTGCCCTGAGAAAAACGTTCTTGATATTTTGGTTTATTCTGCCCTAGTCATTTCACAATATATTTATATTCATGCTAACAAGGGGTTTTTCTTCCTTCTTTCACATACTCCCTCCCATCTGTAGCACTGACCCATTTAAGTTACTCACATCAGAAAGCGGTCTTGGGGAAGGCCGAGAAAAATAAGACAGTGACTCTTTTAGCACATTGAATTATGCTAAAGGATGGTCAATTTTGGAATGGAAGGATTTTTTTCTTATAAATGTTTTATCCTGAGGCAGGATTGGGATAAGGCAAACCCACTGGAAAAAGATGCCTGGGGGGTAAGGGGGAAGGGTGTCAGTGACTGTAGCAGTTTGATATCGTTTATGAATTCAAAAAATAAATATTGGATTATGTTTGTAAACTGGTCTGTACCTGGGCATGATTAAATTATGATTAGGGCTTTGATTGGGCCACGTCAGTAGGATAAAACTACATGGCAGAGTAGAGGAGTGAGTTGGAGTTTTGATGCAGAACCTGGGAAAGTAAAGACATGGAGGAGGATGCAAGGGAGTTTTTGAGCTGGAGCCCGGGAAGTAAGCACACAAAGGAGCAGAACAGCTGACCCTGGAGAGAACTGAGCCCCAGGAAGAGAGGAATCTAGGAAGCCTGAACTTTTGGCAATGTTGGCAACCGTCTTGTTGGCAATATGGCAACAGACTTTGATGAGGGAAGCAACTTATGTTTATGGCCTGGTACCTGTAAGCTTTTACTCCAAATAAATACCCTTTATAAAAGCCAACAGATTTCTGGTATTTTGTATCAGCACCACTTTCGCTGACCAACACAGTGACCAAGTGGGTTATGGTGGGAGAGGAGAAGGAGGATTCTTCTGTGCTCACACTCCCTGCCTCTAGGTACTCCAAGAGGGGTTTCACAGACAATAAGGAAAAACAAAGGACGCTTTTCATTATTCTCTGGACTCTGCTGTGCCTGAGAAATGCATAGTAACACTTTTTTCTGAATGGGTTGTATCTTCAGTTCATCTAAATGTGAAGAGCTTACCAAGGGGTTCCATAGGTATTATTTACAAAGTTAATTGATTCATCAAAAAATAGTCCACGTGAGTGACTGTGTGTGAATTACAGTGTTCACTGTTGATACAAGACAAGACCCCTGCCTGAATGGATGTTACAGTCAAGCAGCTAGATGTGGAGAGGGAGAAGGAAGAGGGAGCAAATTCACCAGGAGGCATCACTGTGTAACTCCGAACTCCGATCGTGCTGCATACCCGGCCATGCACATTCTTGATTTAAATTTAGCTGACCTCGTAAACATTTCCTCTTGTCTGAACAAGTTCTTTAGAAGCACTGCTTTTAGTGACCTCATCATGTTTTATTTTACAGATGTCTCATAACCTGATGATTAGGTTGCTTGTAATTACTTTATATCATTTTGTTATTATAACTAATTCTTTATTCATTATCTTTTGGTTGGTTTCTTAGTCTGCAAATTGAATCACTTCAAGTCTACAGGTTGGATTCTTGGGTCAAAGGAAATGAACTACCTTGCTCAGGCTTCTGGTACACATGCCAGCTTTCTTTCTGGAGGTTCATTCCCAGTGGCCAACAGCAGGGCAGTTGCTTCTCCCCACTTCCAGCATGGCCAGCGTTCTTCTTGTAAAGTAGGCATGAAGGTCTCTAGCGCCTCTACTGAGAGAGCTCTTTCTTTCTGTTAACTTATGAACAATGTCATTTCTCTGGGCTATAAGGACATTTGTTCACCTCCTCCCCAACCACCCTCAGTGCTGCTCTATATCTGAATAAGTAAAGGCCGTTAAGGCAACTTGCCAGGTCAAAGGAGGTAGGCTTCAGTGGTGAATCTGTCGACTGCTGATAGTTGTCAACTTCTTGAACAAATGGTTGGCATTGTACTGTAGCCACTGGGAGTGCACAGGCATGGCTGAGTTGCTGCCCTGGATGGAATTACCCTCAGCATTGCTTTAAAAACTCAAGAAATATCAGTGGGTCTGTGTCATTTGGGTTTTAGATATATGGTGACACATTGGCTTTTTTTAAAAAGACTTTATTTATTTATTTATTTCCCCCCTCCCCCTCATTGTTTGCATTTTCTGTGTCTGTTTGTCTTCTTTGTTTCTTTAGGAGGCACCAGGAACTGAACCCAGGACCTCTGATGTGGGAGGGAGGCACCTAATTGCTTGAGCCACCTCTTTTCCCTGCTTTGTTGTGTCTCTGATTATGTTTTTCTTCTTGTGTCTCTTGTTACATCATCTTGTTACTTCAGCTTGCCGTGCCTGCCCATTGTGTCAGCTCGCAGTCTTGCTCATCTTCTTTTCTTAGGATGCACAGGGAACCTCTGCTCCCTGTTTTGTTGTGTCTCTCATTATGTTTTTCTTCTTGTGTCTCTTGTTGCATCAGCTTGCCATGCCTGCCTGTCATGCCAGCTCACTGTCTTCTTTATGAGGCACTAAGAACTGAACCAGGGACCTCCCATGTGGTAGGCAGGAGCTCACTCACTTGAGCCACATCTGCTTCCCAACACACTGAAATTTTAAACATACCAATTTTGATGCCAGATACATGGCTGTTTACTCAAAAACCACAAGTAGCATCTAATAAAATCTCCTTTCAAGCTTTTATTGTCACATTGAATGAACTTTCATGGTTTTGAGGCAGGAGACTAGTAATTTCCCAGCAAGCAACTACCTCCTTTTATTAGTGTACTAGAGAATAAAGAGTAATTCTTTTGAGAGTGGTGTCAGTCTTACATGAGCATTGGTTAGAGTTGATTGTGGAGATCTTGTCTCATTTATACTTTATGTGTGTTTGTATACTGTTTTTTTTTTTCCCTAAATTTAAGTTGACATTTTAAACTTAATGGCTACATAATAACTTTGTTCCAGGGTGGTTCACTAATTGCATCCAGCAATTGTAGGATTATGCATATATAGTTACCTTGGTAACTCTAGGTAATTGTGAATTAATTTATCTGAGGAAAACTTTGCTTTCAAATTTGATATCACTCATCCTACTTAACTACTGTACTTAAAAAAAGCAAAAACTCTCCACCCATCATTGACAGCAAGTACTATTAATTATAGCGTGGTTCACATCTTAATTCTAATTTTTTATGTAGAGAAATCTTTTGAAACCAAAAGAGCAAACTTTACAGAGGTTTAAGACAAAATAATCTATTAGCAAGAGATTTATTCATTCATTAATTCAGTTAGCCAGTGAAAATTTTTCAAATGCCTACTGAGTGTGAGGCATTGTATTTAATAATGTGATGTACCCTGTGAAATATTAGTAAGCGCTCCAGCAAGTGGACTGGTGGAAAAGCTAAATTATGAGCAAAAATTACAACATAAATATGGTAATTTTATAATACTTTGGACATGAGATGCTGCCATATAAGTTACACACAGTCTTAGAGGATAAACAAAGAGGAAAAGAGAATCTTTTATTGAAATGAGAAGAGAAGCTTAGAATGATAACTAGAGGCAGCAAGAAGTATTCAATTCAGGGGGATGTGTGAGCAGGCCAAGTGAAAGAATGACTGAAATATAAGGTGCTCAGGGGCCATGAGAGAAATTTGGCTATTCAGAGTTTGTTGGAGGATAGTAGTTGAAAATAATTTGGAGGGCTTTGACTATGACGAGGCGTTCGATTTTTGGATGCTATTCAACGAGAAAAAGATGAGCCATTCATCGACAATTTCTGAGTAGGAAATCAACACAATCAAATGTTTTATGAATATTAACCTGATAACAGTATATGCCATGGGAAGGAATTTTAAGAGATTGGAATGCAGTTGCAGAATTCTAAGAATGAGATAAAGTGTCTGGTGATGCAATGACTAAAAATAGAACCAGATGCGGAGTCTAATGTGAGCTCCTATGAAGAATGACTAGATATTCCCTTTATCCTATGAGAAGAAGAAGTGGGCCTGTTTAAATATATGAGAAGTATTGGGGTGGTGGGTAGAAAATGGAGGTTGAAGTCTTTTGGGGGGGGGGTGGAGTGGGGGTGAATTTAGCAGAGTAGCACGAAGATGCTTCAGTAGTAGATTCTCTGCAGACCTGGGAAGGGAATTCTATAAACTGCAGAGTTAGCAGAGAGCCAGCAGTCGGCACGGAAAGACAGCAATCAACTGGGGACTAAGAAGAGCTGAGGGCCCACCTTTCCCCCCTTGCTTTCTTTCCCCGTTCCTTGTCTGTTCTCTCTTTCCTCTTTACTCAAACTCTTTCTTCTGAGAGGTTTTCCCCTAAGGTCATGGGTGGCAGCCATAGGCTGGTTGACAAAAAAAGTTGCTAAAGAGCCTCTGTCACCGGATGTGTCTCAGGTTGAACTGCCAAGGCCTTCACAGATGCAATGGTCCATGGCAGTGGATCAACTGCATCAGCTTAATTTTCAACTGTATGGGCCTGGAGGTGATGGGAATGGAGCATGGAGGAGCTCCAAAAAAGTTATATGGGAATATTCACTAAGACCTGGTAACTAATTAGGTAAAGAAAATTAAGGATCAAAGCTAACCCCATGCTTCTGAGCCTGGGTGACCAGAAAAAATTCAAAAGGGAAAACTGGCTTGTAAGAAAAGTCATGTATTATAGAATCTTGTTGTTGATGAGATCTTAATCAAAGCTCATTTAGTGCAATCTCATATCCAGTGTTCCAATCCCCGCTACATCATCTTGCCAAGGGAATATTCAGCCTAAGGATAGACATCTGCAATAAGAGGGAGCATACTATGTCCTCAAACAGTATGTTCTGTGGAGCTTAGCTTCACATTTCTTGAGCTTATGATGAAGAGGGGCTGTTCAGATTATTGCAAATGAAGGATTTTGAAGTCGGTACAGAGACTAGAGTTGGAGGCACAGATTTGGGGCCAAGGTGGTAAACTGACATTATGACAAGTAGCTAAGAGAAACAGTATATGTAGAGAGAGATGGGATGAGGAGAGAACCATGATCAGTTTTTGAGGGCAGGGGAAAGGAAGAGGAACCACAAAGGAGAAGACTGAGGGAGGAAAAGATGAATCGTAGCACAATGTCATGAAAGCCAAGAAAAGAGAATATTTCAAAAGAGGGCAAATAACAGCAAATACTGAAGAGGATAAGCAGAAAGAACAAAAAAAGAAATCTTGCAGATTCTTCCGTATCACCTCTTCATAGTGTGACTTGGTCATCTTGTTAGAAGCCATTTCCTAGAGTCTTAGTCTGCCAGTCTGCTATGGCAAACACCACCCCGTGGCTTGGCTTAAATGACAGGAATTTCTTGGCTCATGATCTTTTGAGCCTAGGAGAAGTCCAAAATTGAGGCATCAGCAAGGCAAAGGTTTTCCCCAAAGTCTGTAATATTTTGGTGCTGATTCGCCCGCAGTCCTCGGGGCTCCCTGGCTTGCATCTCTGCCTGCAGTCACATGGCCACGTCTCCTTTCTCTTCCAGGCTCCATTGACTCCCAGGTGGTGGCTCCTCCCATGGCTGTCTCTCACTAGGTCTGAATTTCTTCTGTTTATAAAGGACTCCAGTAATCTAGATTAAGGCCCACCCTCACTCAACTGGGCCACACCTTAACTAACATTAAAGGTCTTCAAAAGTCCTATTTACAATAGGTTCAGACCCACAGGGACATGCATTAAGATTTTAAAAAAAGCATTTCTAAACTGAGGTACATAATTCAATCTACCACACCTAGAATCTCAGGCACAACCATGTTTAAATATAAAGGGAAGATCATATTCCAAAGCCAGATACGCAAGTGGCATCATCTTATCGCTCCAAACTTGTGAATGTACTTGCCTCAGTGCACAATATTGCTTCTTTCTTGTCAAAGATGAGCATTTGAATATTAAAATCTGGGGACCAGGAGATATAAACATATTGTATCTGTTTTAATCTGCTACACTTCCAAAATGCAATATACCAAAAATGTGTTGGCTTTTACAATGGGGATTTGTTAGGTTGTAAGCTTACAGTTTTGAGGCTGAGAAATATGTCCAAATCAAGGCATCATCAGGCAATACTTTTCATGGCTAAAAATGCCATTGACACACCATGTCTAATGTGACCAGAAGGTTTAATTCAAGGGATTCAGAAAAACGTCCCTCAGGAAATTAAAAACAAAACAAAACTCACCTTACTGAACTTGCTATAACACTTTGAAATTGACACATTATTCACATCTTTGGGTCAAGCAACGGAGGTGACTCACTAAAACGTTGATCAGATCAGATAACCAGCAGATGGCATTCCCTTTGATGAGTGGGACATAGGAGAGAGCCATTTTAATGGAAAGAAAGGTTGGGAAAGGTCTAGGACTTGGGATGTTGCCTGGAAGGGGTGTCTTGTGTGCATCAAGGTGGACAGTTGGGAAACCAAGGCCCTAGAAGCGAGTGAGGACACTGGGGGGCTGGGGAGCTCAAACTGTATGACTTCCAGGAACACACGTATTGACTCGTTAGTTTTCTTTGAATAAGCATGCCCCTACTGCTAAGAAAGAAAGTGATGAATAGTTTTTTTCTGAACCTATAGAAGACAAGCACAGGGGCAGGCTTTGTGAGAAGCCAGACCTGGACTCAAGTACAATCTCCATCACATTGAAAGTCTGGGCATTCTAAAATCTGGGCATGTTGCTAACTTTCTGAGTGTCTTTCGTCTGTAAAATTGACCTATCTTCCTCAGAATGTTCTTACAGGGATTGAATGCCCTCGTATACCTTAAATATAACCATTTGTATAATGCCTGGCACTTACTAAATGTTCTATTCCTTTCTCTCCACCCAGACTTCTTCTCCCCCTAAGGAAGGAGAAGGGGAGAAGGCTGAGGGACAATGGTGGTGTTACTTTTCTCGCTCCTTTTCCTGCTGAAGCTCACAAAAGCTGCGGCCCTCTTCTTGGCTGCTTTGTTTGCATGTTTCTTCAGGTCTGGCCTCGTCTGAGAGAGAAGCAGGGCTGGCTTCCTGGGCTCATGACTTGTGCAGCCACCCGAGGCCCCAAGTAGAGAAAGGCCCCAGGTTTGGTTAAAAGCTCTTCTGTTGCTGTTTTGAAATTCTTCATAATATTTGAAAATGGGGTATGGTATTCTCATTTTGGTTGGGGCCCCACAAATTATGTAGCCAGGCTCTGGACAGAGGATATTTACTTAGCAGGATGGTCCTGTCCTCTCAGCATGCGGTTGGGCATTTTCCCCTCTGCTTTCCAAAGAGATGAGCCACTCGGAGGGCATGTCTGGGCCAGCCGCCTGCTGTGGGGGAGATGAGGGAGGAAGATGGGAAGGATTCCTGGGAAATCCTTATTCTGGTGTGAAAGAATAATAAAAGGAAATGAAGGAAACATGCTTTCTATTAAGGTGTGCTCAGTCAATGAAAGTATAGTTGGAAGTCAGGATGGGTATTTAAGTATATTCCTTCTCTTCTTTATGTTACATATTTGGAGCCTAAAAATGTACATATCTACATATCCTTAAACACACACCAAATAATACAGCTGCCAAAGGATTTAGATATTTTAGGATGCATTTGTTTCTCTTACATTTTGTTGATATCTAAACACAGTCCTTCAAAATTAGATTCCCTCATCTAATTTAATTTATCCACATCTTTACGTTGACTCTCTGAGTCATTTTTATGAATACTTACGTGAAGGTTTGGGTTTCTGGCTTCTGAAAGCAAAGACCAAGGCCCCATGGAGTCCATACACTGAAGAGACTTGGGTGATTTAGATAAACTTCCCCACTAATTTTGCCTAACCTGGGGCCCAGCCTCCTAGGAAATTGTTCTCTGCCATGGACTGGCAAAGGCTGGAAGTCACCATGCTTATGATGTTTGCAATAGCTGCTCGTTAGCCCACGATTTGGGAGTCAACATGGAAGCAGCGAGAATTGGAGTGGCTTAAGCAGGGCCAGAATCAAGGCGAAGGCTCCTGAATCCATTAACGTGATTGGGCGTGGCATTTGAAGCAATAGGGCTCTAAAGTGTAAGGAGATGCTTTCTCACAGTCTCTTTGCCTTCTTTCTGGAGAAGTTTGTGAAGATCTTGGCCGGCAAAGAAAAGCATCGAGATAACCAGGAACCCGGGAACTGCGTCACGTGTGCGGCTCTCCCCGCATCTACTTGATCCTGCTTCCTGGCAGAGGCGCGGAGGAGCTGGGCGCTGCAGAAGAGGTCAAAGTGGGACACTTTGCTTGTCTAACCCGCCCCTGCACAAGGCTTATCGCCTTTGAGAGCAGGCTCGAGGTTGGGAAAAAGAAAAAAGAGCAGATGAAAGATTTGATTTTCCTCTAGATTTCTGAACCAGACTGAGGAGCAGAAAGGCCAAATTACCACGTGAACTTCTAGTCACCAGGTACTGTCTCCTCATTTCAAACAATACCACACAACAAAAAATAGCACCACAAATCACTTTTTCCACAGTTTGCAAAACTGTGAGCATGGTGTCATGTGCCGAAGAAGTTTGGATAAGCATCTAAAATTTTAATTAAAGGAATTAGTGGATATGAAAAGACTGCAAAGTATGAAGTGCTATTTAATTGCTTGGTGTTATTATTATTAATTAAAATCAAACTTCCCTTTGGGGTTTGTGTCCTTTTATGAGAAATATGCAGATTGTTTTTAGAGATAGTACTGAATTGGAAGATAAAAGTAGTTTTATCAGGAAAGGGGACGCAATCAGGATCTACTGTCAATCAGGATTGCTATGAAATTTGGAAAATAGCGATGACAGCTAAAGCCAGTTCTCTGAAAATGAACAAAACCAAAAATCCATTCCTAATTTAGAAAGGGGGAGAAAAGTTTTACATTGGAATGCTGACAAACCAACAGGAGGGTATCAACTGGCTTGGAAAATGGAGAGCAAAGTTAGTACCCTGTTGCTAGGCAACCAATTTCTAGGCTGAGCTCTCATTTCTTAAAGGATTGGTGCAGTGTTTTGGTTTTGCAAATACTAGCTATTTATTTACTTATTCGCTGTGAATTAGAATGACTGTTCTCAGAATGAGACTGGCTAAGCCAGAAGGAGCACGAATGCAGGCAATTATAACATGATTAAGGAGCCAAAAGCCGGACATGTAATAAAGCATTTATTTCACCCTATGTGGGGTGAAATAATGACTGCCTAGTGCTCTGAAGACGAGAGCAGGTTTTATATGGCCAAGATGAGTCCTAATTAAAGCTTCAAACTCAGAGAATTATAGATGGCCGATAAAAATTTCTTGTAAAAAGTAAAATGAATTGCTGAAGACAAATGGTTGAGAGGCAGACAGTGAAGAAAGGGAAGAGTTGTCTTCAGGAAAAGGATCCCGGATTGTAGCCGGAGGTCATGCCCCATAGGAGGCTGTTCCTGGCAGGTCATTGCTCTGTAAACATGCAAGATTGGTCACGGCCAGTTCTCAGGTGTTGGCTCCAACCCCACAATGAAGGGGGCTCGAGGGGCCAGATGAGGCATGGCCTTGCCTGGTCAATCAATGGGAATTTGTGGACTTTGAGATGAAAGGGCCCGGGCTCTCCCTCACAGCAGAGCTACTTCATCAACTTTCCTAATGTGGAATCCCGCTTAAAGCCATAGGGAGGTAAGCAAAACACTCTTGGTGCTGGAGACAAAGGGGGGGATTTGATTAATGTACAGCGAGGGAGTGAACCGGTTCTCAGGGAAAAGCATCTTTGATCAACGGTATGAAGAAGCATCTTTCAGAACTCCCAGATTCCAGGCACTTAAAAAAAGGAACAAAACGAAGCTGATTCAGAGCACAGCTGTTGTTCGGTTATTTAAGAGCAAAACCAAAAAAAAAAAAAAAAAAAGAAAAAGAGAGAGAGAAAGAAAAAAATCCTCAGCAAAACAGCATTCCGACGGGAT
>PVKH010001407.1:0-30687 GCA_004027955.1 Chaetophractus vellerosus
TTTTTTTTTTTTTTTTTTTTTGTAATTCCATATGTGGCCTTTTCAAGCCAGTCAAGCTCCCTCTTGTTAGGATTATTTATTCTTCCACACATGACCCTTCTTAAGAACATAGAATAGCAGTGGAATCTTGCTGTCTTCAAAGAACTGCAAAGAGATGGGTGGTACCCTCTGGTTTAAAAAAATAATAAACAAATAATGAAAGCCAGTGTCCTGTGGAATGGTGGCACAAGGCCCTATGTGGTCGCAAACATTACTTCTTCCTTCTGTCTTCCCAGGGTTACTTGGTATTTTAGGGGCACCTGCTGACCGTGTCAGCTGCCAGAATACTGCTGGCACCACATGGTATGAAACAACAAAGGAGCAAACACAGGGCACTGTTGGCCTGGCTGCCCGGCAGTCTGCCACCATGAATGCACAAAGAGCGGCTGCACCATCCACATCCTGCTGCGTCTCCAAAACATCTCGTTCATCTGCTGCACAGCCTTTCCTCCCCGACCACTGTCTCTGCTGGAGGGAGATCCAGCTTAGCAATGGGCGTAATTGTCCAGTGGAGGCTCAGAGTGACCTGGGGTGGAGCAGACCCCGCACAAGGCTCCAAAGAAATACTGCTTGAATTAAACCAACCCCTTACCCTGCCTGGGACTAGAGCTCTATTTTATACAAGGCACAAGTTGTTTGTTTGTTTTAGGCATTTTCCTTTGTAGTCTCTGTCGAATCGGTTCCGGAGAACACTCGTCTTACTTATGCCAGCATTCAACTAAGTTGTTTCTAAATCCTACTACTACCACAACTAAAAAGTAGGATTAATTTTAAAATGAGAGTATGAAGCACAAAGGGGTGAAATGAGTAAGCAGGAAGCTTCAGGTATAAAATTTCACTACTAGAAATATATTCATTGTCAGTTCCAGGGGCTGTCACAGCACATATTCAATTACTAATAGCTCACCTGAATTCTCTTAGCTTATAAGGTCTATGGAACAGGGCAGGGAGAAAGATAATGAAAGGGGAACATAAAGGTAAAGAAATATAAACCAGGGAACTCTTGAAAAGAGATTGTGTTTATTTCATATTTTGGAGGTCTGAGTCTGAAATAAAACTAAAATCCCATTAAAATGCCAGTCCATATGCCCACACACTGTCTGAAAACCAGGAATGCATGTTTTCTGATGTTCTTATAAAGGAGATTAGGATATATATAGACAGAGATAGATACATAGCTATGGATAGATATGTACATGCACGCCATACACAAACATACATATTAGAATATGTTTATGCATTTGTTTAGACTTTTTTTTTTTTTAACTCTTAAGCCACATAGAATGTTCTTAAAGTTGGTGGCATGAAAAAAAGGAAGGAAGAAAGATATTGCTGCCACAAAATCCCCACAAGTCCTTGTGCAGGACCTGGTTATGTACTTCTTGCAGTGGGTTGGGCTCCTGGAAACATACTGACCCCTAGGTAAGTCAAGAGACATTATTGGATAATTACTGTGAAACGGTAATAAAATCAACAATGGCTTACAGTCTGTTCCAGCTTCCTAAGCTGCTTAAGCAAATACCATGAAATGGCTCAGCTTAAACAATGGAATTTATTCGCTCATGGTTTTGAGGCTGGGAAAATGTCCAAATGAAGGCATCATCAAGGCAATGCTTTCTTCCTGAAGACCAGCTGCCAGCGATCCTTAGCTCCTATCACATGGCCAGGCCCATGTCACATGATTTCAGCTTCTTGCTCCCGTGGCTTTCTCTCTGTCTGAATTTCATTCTCTTATAAGAGACTCCAGTGACAAAATTAAGACCCATCCTGATTTAGGTGGGACACACCTTAAATAAAGTAACTTCATCAAAGTGTCCTACTTACAATGGGTAAACACCTACAAGATGGGATTAGATTTAAGAATATGTTTTTCTGGGATACATATAGCTGTAAACACCATACTCCCTCCTCTGGGTCCCCAAAAGACAGGTTCTTTTATATGCAAAATCCTTTCATTCCATCATAATATCCCAAAAGCTTTAAGGCATTTCAGGAAAAAACTGCTTAGTGCAAAGTCTCATCAAAATTGGTTTTGGGTGTGGTTTGTGCTGAGGCTTAAGTCCCCTCCATCCACAGGTGGACCTGTGACACCAGAGAACAAGTTAATTGCTTTAAAAATACAAAGGAGCAAGCATAGGATAAATATTTCCATTTCCATAGGAAGAAACGGTAAAAACAACAACAACAACAACAACAAAAAAAAAACACCAGGGTTCATGGGTCCCAAATAATTCTGAAACCCAGCAGGGCATACTCCATTAGATTTCAAGGTCTGAGAGTGATCTATGGAACAAGGTTTTTTCCTCTGAGCCTGATGGAGCAGGAGATACACCTCTTCCAGGTGTTTGAGCAGCAGCCATGCTCTCCTCCAACACTGGAGTGAAGGCTCCAACCTCTCAGAACACTGGGGTGGTGGCCAGGCTCTGCACAGTCCCTGGGGCACAGGCTCAACTCTCTCTCAGAACACTGTGATGGTAATAACACTCTTCCTGAACAATGCAGCGGAAAGCCTGCCTTCTCCAATCACCAGGGCAGACTCACCCTTTTCACACACACGGGTGGGCTAACTCTATTGGTCCAAGAAAATGTCTTTGGTCTAGACATCAACTTCCATGGTTCTGCCCTTGTAGTGATTTTTCCTTCAATCTGTCCATTTTCTGTCACTTTTAATCCAGGCTGACAGTGGTTTTGTTCATACAGATCTCACAAAAACTTTCTCAGGTTTGCATGTAGTACACAGGTGTCCAAATGATCAGATGGTAAG
This sequence comes from Chaetophractus vellerosus, assembly GCA_004027955.1. NCBI lineage: Eukaryota > Metazoa > Chordata > Mammalia > Cingulata > Chlamyphoridae > Chaetophractus > Chaetophractus vellerosus. The sequence continues at coordinate 2,804 of PVKH010001407.1, forward strand.
ACATTCCACAGATCCTTCCTGGATAACTGCATCTCCAATTCTGACTGGCATTGAAATGGCTAACTGGTTCCATGTTTGTTTATACCCTCACATGGAGCGCTATTCTCTGGGGACTTGCTTTCTGGAAACTCACAATTTTCTAAAACAATTTCTGGTTTCTTTGTGCTCAGGAGTTCAGTTTCTCAGCTTATCCCTTTCTTCTCACATTTTACTGTAAGCTTTAAGGAGAAACCAGGCTGCACTTTCCACACTAAGCTTGGAAATCTCTGCTGCTAAATACCCAAATTCATTGTTTTCACATTCTGCCTTCCATCTGACTTCAGAACACAATTTTGCCATGTTTTCTGCCATTTGAAAGCAAGGATCACCTTTTTTCCAGTTTCCAATAACTCATTCTTAGTTTCCATCAAAGCCATCATCAGAAGTACATTTAACTTCCATATTTTTACCAACAGTCTCATCAAGTCAATCTAGGCCTTTTCTATCAAACACCTCACTATTCTTCCAGACTCTACCAATTACCCAATTATAAAGCTGTTTCCACATTTTTGGTATTGGTACCAGCACCCCACTCTTGGTACCAAAAACTGTTTTAGTTTTCTAGGCTGCTTAAGCAAATGCCATGAAATGGTTCACCTTAAACAATGGGAATTTATTTGCTCATAGTTTTGAGGTTGGAAAAATGTTCAAATCATGGAACCATCAGGTGATGCTCTCTCCTGAAGACCAGTTGCCAGCGATCCTTGGCTCTGTCACATGGCAAGGCCCCTGGAAGCATCGGTTGGCCTCTCCCTTCTCTTTTGGGTTTAGTTGACTTAAGCTTCTTGCTTCCATGCCTTTCTCTCTCTCTGCCTGAGTTTCCTTCTCTTATAAAAGACTCCAGTAATAGCATTAAGACCCATCCTGACTGAGCTGGGCCACACATTAACTGAAGTAACCTCAACAAAAGGTCCTCCTTGCAATAGGTTCTTACCCACAGGAATGGATTAGATTTAAGGACATGTTTTTCTGGGGTACATACAATTTCAAATCACCACACAGACCCTGGGAAAAGATAAGTCAGCAAAAGATGAAAGAAATTTTCTTGTCAGAAACAGGCCAAGAAACTAAAATGATGAAGGAGAAAGTGCACCCTGTCACAGGTGCTGTAAAACTTAGATTCCTTGTGTTTGTTGCTATGTGCAGTGTGTCCAGGAGAAGCTGTTCCCTAAAGGCCCAGCGTAGCAGGAGTTATACATGACAGTCTTTGTTTCTACTTTCATTTCTTGTGACTGTTCTCCCATCTGGAGAGTAAGGTGATTGGCTAGGTTGCATGTAAGATCTCACACAACAAGTTCTTAAATTCTAGGGTTATCACTCATCTGCAGGCTTGAAATCTGTCGTTCACCCCCAGACTAGTTAGCTTGCAAATGTGTGACATTCGCCACATTTTAAGTTTTGAATTAGTTGCCAATATTTAAAAATGGGAATACTTTATATTAATGATGTGTGTACAACTTCTTTTTAAAAATTTTTTGGTACAATTTCTTTTGAAAACAAGACTGGCTATATAATTTGGGGGCACAGTACAAAATGCAAATGCATTTGTACCTTGTTATGGGTTGAAATGTCCTCCAAAAGTACATGTTCAAGTCTTAACCCCAAGCCCTGTGAATGGGACCTTGTTTGGAAATACGGTCTTTGACGATGTGATCAGTTAAGATGAGGTCAAGCTGGATTAGGGGTCCCTAATCCAATATGACTGGTATCCTAATTATAAGGGAGAAATGGACAAAGGCACAGGCAGATGAGAAGAGAACGCTATGTGATGACTGGAGCAGAGACTTGAAGTCTAAGGAGAGCCAGCAAACCACCAGATGATAGGAAGAGACAAGGGAGGATCATCTCCTACAGATTTTAGACTTCTAGTCTCCAGCACTGTGAGAAAATAAATTTCAATTGTTTAAAACCAACCAATTTGTGGAACTTTGTTACATCAGTCCTAGGAAACCAAAACATAACTTTCACCCAAAAATTATTAAGCATTTTAAGATGGAGTCCTTTAAAGCATTAAATCAAGCATGCGGTCCTTCTAGGCATGGGGCCCTGAGTAACTAACTACACAGGTCGTATGCCCATGAAGCCAGCCCTATCTGAAAAATCAAAGGAGCTGGCAACTGGGCCCATATTCCTCAGACTCCAGTCACTGGGAACTGAGTGGTGGCTTCTCCTTTAAAATGGATCCTGTCTTCTCAAGCCACCACAACTTCCTTCACTCCCTCTTATCCCCTACACTGAGGCCAACTCTCAGTCACCATCCATTATTGCACTTGCTTGCTTGCTTGTGTGTGTGTGTGTGTGTGTGTGTGTGTGTGTTCATCTATACAGGGCTTCACTGAGCTCATTCACACGACCTGTCTCATCCTTATAGAAATATGAGTCGAAGCCTCTGGTTAAAAGTTTGGACACCCCCTTTTGTTCTAAGACTGCAATCAAGGGAGGAGTGTGAAAATGTGTTCAGAAGTAGGGCAGCAGCGGGTGAGCCGTCAGGCCCTGTCCACGGGTACGCCACCAAGCCCCGCGAGCAGGTGAGCATCCAGACCCTGTGCGCAGGTGAGCTGCCAGGCTCTGCGAGCCACGCAGCAAGATGATGACGTAACAGGAGAGTGACACAAGGGAGACCCAAGAGGAGACACACCGAAAAACCAGGAACTGAGGTGGCGCAGGCAGTAGGACACCTCTCTCCAACGTCGGAGGTTCCGAGGATCGAATCACAGTGAAGACAGGAAGTGAAGGATGAGAAGAGAGAACAGGAAATGGACACAGAGAGTTGTCCAGTGAATGGACACAGAAACAGCAAAAATGGGGCGGGGGTAAAAATGGATGAAAGTAAATAAATAAATAAATAAACCCTTAAAAATGTATAGGGGAGGAAGATACAGACTATAGTTAGTAGTAACACTTTGACAATGCTCTTTCATGATTGGTTAACAAATGTTTCACAACAATGCAGGATGTTTGTTGGGGGTGATGTGTGGGAGCCCTGTATGATGTTATGCATGTTTGTTTTGTAAGTTCATGATGTTTACTGAACACTTATAGTTTATGTATGTTCATGTATGAATACTTGAATAAATTGTTTTTTTAAAAAAAAGTGCAGGACCAGGTGGATTCACAGGTGAATTCTACCAAGCATTTTTAGAAGAATTAACACAAATCCTGTTTAAACTCTTGCAAGAAATTGAAGAGGAGGGAAAATTACCCAACACATTTTATGAAGCTAACATTAATACCAAAGCCAGATAGACACTACAAGGAAAAAAATTTACAGACAAATCTCTCTAAAGAACATAGATACAAAAATTCTCAACAAAATACTTGCAAATAGAATCCAACAGCATATCAAAAGACTTATACATCAAGACCAAGTGGGATTTATTCCTGTAATGCAAGGGTGGATCAACATAAGGAAATCAATCAACAACAACAACAACAAAAAGAAGTAGGTCAGCAGGACCGACAGAGGCCTCCCTCCTGCACGCTGTGAATAGGCCTTTTCTCCTCCAGGGGGATTAAACAGAACAATACAGATGGTACAAAGGGTGAATCCCCTTTCATTCTAGGATTCAAAAATGTCAACCATTCTATGAAAAACTTGGCCAATTTTGTTCTGAAAACTAAAACCCAGCTAAACATTAGTAAGAACAAATGCTTGTTTAAAAATCACTGTTTGTAAATCGCTCTTTATTTGAAAATCAATATTCGTGCAAAATGTTGACGGTCAGTCATTTCCTTTGACCTCTTCTGATGCACTTTGATGACCCTTTCTCCTGAGAGGAGGAAAATGTACTCTTATAGGATGTTAATATACTCCAGAATGATGTGTTTTGCTCCTTTGGGCTTCAAAATTGACCATAAACTTGAAATTTATATGGCATCCACTATGGTTGCCGATCTGCATTCTAAAACTTATTTTGACTGCTGAGAGCACATAAATATTTTGAACATTATTTTGACTGCTAAGAGCACTGAGGGAATATCTTCCTACCAACAGTTCCGTCTTTCCTTTTTTTGACCTCAGTGTGGTTCCTGGTACCATAGTGTGTATTGTTTTCCTGGACCATTTCCAGACCAGGCCTTGACTTTATACATGATTTATGCCATGTAAAATCTGAAAAAGTTCACTGGTCCGGGTTCTGTTTGTCAGATCTCTCCCACTTGGTCAACATTCTTTACCTCATGTACTACCTGTGCCCTTTGCCAGCTCTTTTACACTCATCTAACATAAACACCCTCATGGTAAATATTTGGTGGATACTTTATAGATGAGTAAATAAAAACACAATAGATTTATCCCTTAAGTGCCCAATATCATGAAACAATATTGCTTCTTTTTTTTTTTTTTTAAAGATTTTATTTTATTTTATTACATATCTCCCCTACCCCCCCGCTGCGGCGACGCGCCGAGACTGGTCACTGCGCAGGCGTGGCTTTCCCCGTTTGTGGGCGGCTTCTGCTTCCATTCACGGCCAACTTTCAGTTCGCGGGTGGCTGGCTGCGCTCCATTCGCGGGTGATCTGCCCTGCCCGTGGCGGCTTTGCCCTGTCCGTGGCAGTTTTTTGCACTGCCCACGGCGGCTCTGGCCCGCCCATAGCGGCTTGCCATTCTCAAGGCGGTCTGCCCGCTAGGAGAGGTCCCCGGGAACCGAACCCGGGGCCTCCCATGTGGTATGCCAGTGCCCTATCCACTGGGCTATTGAGCCGGCCCCCAATATTGCTTCTTAATGCTTCTAACAACTCTCACTATTCTTTCTGTTAATCCAAGAAAATTACGGATACTTATGTTCAGTCACAATAAATCTTTCTTTAAAAAAGCACTTGAGATAGAAAGGCATTAATTTCCTAGAACATTGTTGCAGCTCAGGAAATGGGAAATAATTTAATAAAAATATTTTAGCATTTCTCCATTTTTTTTGCATTTATGTTTATTCTGTTCAACTCTAAACATTTAACTTTTTACCCAGAATTACAAGCATCCCTCTTTTTACATTTCTGAAACCATAGCTTTATTTTCTACCTGTGGCTCTTACACCTAGCCAGAATATTGAGGCCATAAGGGTGGCACAGAATATTGAGGTCTTCCCTAGGGTCCAGCCATCTTCACCCTTTCATTCATGTCAATCTAAATGCCATCTGCAGACCTTTCCAACTGAAATCTCCACTTTCACCCTCAGGGATTTTTCTAGCCATCTTGAGTCTGCAATCATGGCTCTCATTTGTTAAGCATTTATTAAGTGTCTGTTCTAAGAATCTTACATCAATTATTATATTTAATCCTCACCAAGTTTATGAAGTAGGTACAAATATTACTGCATTTCATCCATTCTGACACATTCTTTTTCACACCAAGGAAATAGGAAATACCACTTACAATAGAATATCGTAGGTTTGATGAAATGTAGTCTTCCCATTCAATCAGCAAGAGAATGGGAATCATCAGCCAGCTCACAGAAATTAACCTAAGGTCCTGAACTCAGACAGTCTTAGTCCAGAGCCCAATTTCTTGACCACTACCCTTGCCACTTTTCTTTTCTTCATAACTTCTTTTTCACTACTATTTCCAATGCATTTTCAAAAGCAATGATTATTTTCATTTTCATTTAAACATTTACATGTATTCATTGTAAAAAAATATTTTTAAAAATAAAAGTTAAGGAAGAAATACAAATAGTCTTGAATTCTCCTAACATATTAATATTGCCAACATTTTGGTATATTTTTTCCTGGCTTTTTTTCCCCTATGCACATTCATATGTATTATTGGTAACATGCTAGAGATACAGCTCTGCTTCCCTCTGCTTTCACTTAACATTATATGATGAACATTTCCCCATGTTATTTCATGTACTAGAACATGACTTTTAAAATTATTATTAGAGAAGTTGTAGGTTTACAGAAAAATCATGCAAAATAATTTCCATATTACCTCCCCCCCATTATTAATTTCTGTGGTACATCTGTTACAATTGATGAAAGACTTTCATAGTCCATGATTTACATTAGCGTTCACTGTTTATATTGTTCAGTTCTACAGTTTGTTTTTTTAGGAGGTACTGGGGATTGAACCCAAGATCCCGTACATGAGAAGCAGGCTCTTAACGCTGAACTACATACACTCCCCAATGAGAGTTGGTTTTTCGTTTGTTTGTTTTGTTTTTAGGAGGTGTCAGACATCGAATCTGGGACCTTGTACATGGGAAGCAGGTGCTCAACCGCTTGAGCCACGTACACGCCCCCGATTATCTTTTTTTTGTTTTAAAGATTTATTTATCACTCTCCCCCACCCCCCCTGTGCCACTTGTGCTCACTGTCTGCTCTCTGAGTCCATTCACTGCACGTTCTTCTGTGTCTGCTTATCTTATCTTCTTGTCTTCTCTTTAGGAGGCACAGAGAACCGATCCTGGGACCTTCCAACATGGGACAGAGGCACTCAATCGCTTGAGCCAACTTAGCTCTCTGGTTTGTGTCTCTCAGTCTCTCCTCTGTGTCTCTTTTTTGTTGCTTCATCTTGTTGCACCAGCTCTCCACGCAGGCCAGCTCACTTTTACCAGGGAACCAAACACGGGACTCTCGATATGGTAGACAGGACCCCAATCACTTGAAACACATATGCTTCCCCCTGATTATCTTTTAATCATAGAAATAAAAGAGTTATGTGCTACCCATATAGAACTAGAACTGAGACATTAAAGGTTGAAGGAGTGTCTGAGACATCCAAGGTTGAGATGAGGAAGATTTCGCTAAAGGTCCACTCTTGGCTTCATGAGGAGATGCTCCTTGGCATTATTCAGCTTCTTTGGCAGAAGGTTTTATCCTTACAAGTAAAAGCACAGGCAGGTAGTTAGTTGAGTCACCAGAGCAATACGGCCTTTGTTCTGTGCAAGTTCTGATCACATTATTGAGGTGGGGGCTACAGACTGGGCCCTGCTTTCACAGTGTGGAGTTAGAGTACAGGGCACATAGAAACAGTGGGTTTGGGAACTGTGAGTCTTGGAACTCTGATCTAAACAGTTTTTGGGCTCTTCATTTTCTTCATCTCATTTTCTTTTACTCTCTTCTCAGTACTGACAATAAGAAGGGAAAATCAACAGGTAACCATCACAACAGAGGTCAGTCTTTAAAAATGTTTCAGAGGGCTGAAGAAAAGGAAATTTAAGAGAATCCACGGGAAGACTGGATATTCCTGAAAGCTCATCCACTAATCTCCAGACAGACATTTTGTACATGTTCCCACCTTCAGAAAATAACCACTGTTAATTTTGGCTTTTATTTCCTGGCTACATTCATGTTTACTATTGTAATTAAAATGTATCTTTTTGTTGTTGTTGTTACATATCCCCCCCTTTCTGCTTGCTCTTGCTGTGTTCATCTCTCTGTGTTCTTCTGTGTCTGCTCTGTCTCCCCCCGTTGTGGCGACGCGCCGGGTCAGGTCACTGCGCAAGCGGCTCTGCTCCGTTCACGGGCAGGTCTGCTTCCATTCACGGGCGACTCCGCTTCCGTTCATGGGCGGATCTTCTCTGTTCGCGGGTGGCTTGCCTGCCCGTGGTGGCTTTGCCCTGCCCGTGGCGGCTTTTTTTGCCCTGCCCACAGCAGCTCTTCCCTGCCCATGGCGGCTTGCCCTTCTCAAGGCTGTCTGCCCACCTGGAGAGGCCCCCGGGAACCGAACCCAGGGCCTCCCAAGTGTTGAACCGGCGCCCTATCCACTGGGCTACAGCTGGCCCCCCTAAAATGTATCTTGAAAATTAATGCCCCTTGAAAACTAAGGGATATTTTCTCAGTATCTCCAATTAAAAGTCTTTAGCAACATCTTTAAATTTTTGATTGAGCAATATAGAACTCTCTAAATAACCATAATTAGTCTCTAAGAGAAACTGAAGCACCACATTATCCTAAACCCTTCTGTCCTTGTCAAGATATGTGTGGCGCTGCTAGGTTCTGTAAGGACTACCAAGGGCAAAGAAGGCCAGGCCTCTTGCTTTCCCAGAAGTCATCAGCTGAGGCAAAGTTTGAGCATGTAGGAGAGATTGGGGGGATGACACAGAAGAGTTAATAGGGCTGCTTACCTATAATGGGGGAATAGAAATCATATCTACATAAATATTTTCTAGTGTTCACATTATGAAACTTCAGTACAGATTCTCATTTAAGAAACTTCAGTATGGATTCTGGCCAAATTGTTATTCAGTAAGAAACAATGAATATTTGTTCTTTTAAAAAAATAATTTATTTATGCATTTTAATTGTGGCAAGTTATATGTAACGTAAAGATTACTTTAAACATTTAAGTGGTCAATTCTTTGACATTAAGTACATTAACAATACGGTATAACTTCCACCACTGCCTATTTCCAGACTACTTTCTTCATCTCAAACCCAAACTCACACTCATTTATCAATGACACCCTATTGCCTCTTCTTCCCACCTCTGGTACCCTATTCTGTTTTCTGTCTCTATGAATTTGCTTATTCTAAGTATTTCATCTAAGAGAAATCACACGATATTTATCCTTTCTGGCTTATTTCACGCAACATGATGTCTTCAAATTTCATCCATATGGTAGCCTGTACCAGCACTTCTCTTCTTTTTACATCTGAATAATACTTCATTGGATATTTTGTTTATCCATTCATCTGTTGATGGAAACTTGGATTGCTTCCACCATTGACTATTGTGAATAATGCTGTGATGAACATTAGTGTACAAATATCTGACTGATTCCTTGCTTTCAATTTACTGGGTATGTATCTAGGAGTGAAATCGCCAGGTCTATGGTAATTCAATATTTAACTTTCTGAGGAACAGCCAAACTGTTTTCCACAGTGGCTGAACTATTTTCCATTCCCACCAATAATGTGCTATTTCTCTACATTCTTGGCAATTCATGTTATTTTCAGTTTTTTTAAATAGTAGTCATCCTAGTATGTGTGAAGTGGTGCTGCAATGTAGCTTTAGTTTGCATTTCTTTAAGGCTAATGATGTTGAGCACCTTTTCATATACTTATTGGTTATATGAATATCTTTTTTGGAGAAATGTCTATACGAATTGTTGGCCATTTTAAAAATTTTGTTGTCTTTTTTGTTGTTCTTGAGTTGTTGGAGTACTTTATATTTTCTGGATATATGGTTTCCAAATATTTTCTTCTATTCTGCAGGTTGTCTTTTTGCTTACAAATGACATATGTTGCAAAAAATTTATACTTTTCATGATGTCCGTTTTATCTAATTTTTTCTTTGTTGCTTGTCCTTTTGGGAAAAATTCTAAAAATCCATTGAAATTATTTCATTACTGCCTTTCTTCATTTGTAAGGTTGCTTTTTTGTGGTCTAACACTTTGATTCCCTTCTTCTTTCCCTTTTCCTATATTTTTCAGTTATTTGTTTTAGTGGTTACCTGTATGTTTACAACTAACATCTTAAACTAATAACAACCTAATTCCAAACCAGTGTCAGCAGTATAGAAACATTGCACTCCTATATATCTCCTTTATATTGTATTGTCTCATATTACATCTTTATACATTGTAAACCCATTAACATAGATTTAAAATGTTATTTTACACATGTGCCCAAGTCACATGGGGTCAGGAGAGAAGCAATTACAAACCCAAAGTACAGTAATGCAGGATTTTATATTTACCTATGTAGTTACCTTGACCAATGTTCTTTATTCTTCTTATGGCTTTGAGTTACTGTCTAGGATCTTTTTGATTTAGCCTAAAGGAACCCCTTTAGTATTTTTTATATGGTAGGTCTTCTGGTAATGAATTCTTTCAGCTTTCAAATCTGTAAATATTTTAATTCCTCCTTCATTTTTGAAAGATAATCTTGCCAGGTATAGATTCTTGGTTGACAGGTTTTTTTTCCCCTTAAAGACTTTAAATATGTCATCCCACTGTCCACTGACCTCCACAGTTTCTGATGAGGAATCCACTCTTAATATTATTGGAAATCCCTTCTATGTGACAAGTCCCTTCTCTCTTGCTGTTTTCAAAATCCTCTGTCTTTGGATTTGACAATTTTGATAAAATGTGTCTTGGTGGATCTCTTATAATCTATCTTGCTTGGAGCTCACTGAGCTTCTTGGATGTGTATAATCGTCTTTCATCAGATTTTAAAAGTTTTCAGCCATTATTTCTTCAAATACTTTTTCTCACCCTTTCTCTCTTGTCCTTTTGGAATGCCAATGATACATATGTTGATATGCTTGATGGTGGCCCCATAGATCCCTCAGGCTCTGTCAATATTTCTTCACTATTTTTTTCTTTCTGCTCCTCACACTGGATAATTTCAATTGTTTTATCTTCACATTCACTGATCTTTTCTTCTGCCTGTTCAAATCTGCTGTTAAATATATCTAATGAGTTTTACATTTCAGTTATTGTAATTTGTAGCTCCAAAATTTCTGTTTGGTTCTGTTTTATAATTTCCATCCCTTTATTTTGTTCAGACAACATTTTTTTCTAATTTCCTTTAGTTCTTTGTATATGGATTCCTTTAGCTTATTGAACATATTTAAGGCAGCTGATTTAAAGTCTTTGACTAATAGTTCCGTGTAGGAACTTCCTCAGGGATGGTTTCAGTCAAATTCTTTTTTCCTGTAAATGAGCTATACTTTCCTATTTCTTTGTGTGTTTTGTAAATTTTTTGTTGAGAACTGGACATTCTTTGAATTATTGTATTGTAACTCTGTATATTTAGTTCTCCTACTCCTCTAGGATTGCTAGTTTTTTGTTGTTGTTGCTGTTGAGGGCTTGAACCACCAATATGTGACTTTTCCAAACTATTTTCCTCTACCTGGGGAATGGAAAGAGAAAAGAGAAAGAGAGAAAAGGTACTGCCTCTCTAAGATTCCTCTGCTACTTTTGCCTGAGGGGGTGGGGTTGGCAAACAGGCCACCCACAGAACTGGCTCCAAGTGATCTGAAGTAGCTGATCAAAAGCTATGATCAATGATCTGATCACACATCCCCACCCCCGGATTTTGGAGGACTAGATCTTTATAGCGCACCCTGGCAATAGCAAGTTGCACTAGGAGCTAGGACTGCATTCCCCACTGCAGCCTGTCAGATGGTTGGGATGTGGGGGATAATAGCTACTGCACAGAGGGTGAAATTCACTGAAATTAAACACAATTTACCAGCCTCTTCCTCCAGCTCTTCCCTGGATGCTGAACAGTGTTCCACTAGACTCCAGAGTTTCAAAAGAGTTGACTCAGACAGTTCCTGCCAGCTCAGTAGCTGTTTTGCTGGAAGAACTGATTCCTGGAGCTTCTTACTCTGCCATCTTCCCACAATCTTCCATGAATATTTGTTTTGATTCTAGTGGGTACCATTTTCCAGGCTGGTTCTTGCTTGTACTTAAAGCATAATCCCTGTGCACAAAACATTTACATTTTAATATGGGGAAAGAGATTTCTCCAGAATCACTATGACCCAAGAATTCATCTGAAGAGGATCATAACAGAGACACAGCCCTCATAGGAAGAAAAGTCTGTGTGCATTGTGGAAAGCTCAGGGAGGACTTGGCTGTGAAAGTTAATTAGGAGTTCAGCCCTGGGAATTGGGCAGAGGGAGCATGATGAGAAAGGACCCGAAAAGAAGAAATAGAGTAAATTTGGGAAGCTGCAGATTCTTGGTTGCTGTTGAACAATGTGGAATATTTCCTGAAGGTGTAAGCCAGGCCAATAATCTCTATATTATTTCAATTTCAGGAAAATACCACCTAATTTAAAATCTCTACATATATTGTGGATGAGATGTGGTATATGCATATTGAATACATACTTCAGGATCTAACAGGACCAAATCAAAATAACTAAACTTAAATTGCTTTTTATCTTGCCTGTTAACTTAAATAGGATTTAAATGTATAATCACTATTTTTATTTCTTCTCTCAAGTTGCAGATGCTTTCTGAGACACTTGCTAGACTTTGGCTCAAGAGAAAGAAATTCATTTCGAACTATTTAGTTTATATTTTTTATATCAGTTAACCAATAATTTTAAACCAGTTTTTTTTCCGTTTTGTGAAAGAAAAACATACACTGGCCACTTAAAACTACTGGAACACTTAGCTACATATTAACCCCTTTTTATTATTATGCAATAAAAAGTGTATTAGATGATAATGTTTTTACAGGCTTAAGATTCTCAAAGCTCTTTTACCCTTCACTGGAGAGTTAAGCAATTAGCAGACTGACCCTCAGGGATGAGATTGTTTGACTTTGCCCAGGAGTGTAAGTTGTTTGCACACAACAGTTGGTCCTCTTAAAAAAATTCTCCTGGTGATGATTTTGGATTGTTTTTCGATGTGAAATCGTTGCCTGTAGAGATACTATAATTATAACATGTTACGGTATAAAACAATTCTTTATGTTTTATAATTAAACGATTTGTTTAAGCACTGTAACAATTGATATGATTTAAAGTTTCATTTTTTGTTATTGTGATTTCCATTTTCTCCACCTAATCTACAATTAATTTCCTTTTAATTTTAGATGCATACTAAAAATTGTGTAAGACTTTTGGTGTGTGATGTATGAGAAATTTTTAAGTTGTCTGTTTTGGTTGGAAATTAAGAAATAATCCTGAGAGACAGAGAATGTCTTCAAATTAATTGTCCTAATAGAGCTTACTCCACTTCTATTACTGCTAACAGCAGTGATTTGATCTTACATAGCTCGAAAATTGGTTTTTTATTAATAAGTTTACTAATTCCAGGCGCACAAATAGCAAAGCATTGGCAAAAAGAAGTACTGGTTTCAAGCACTGAAACTTTCTGAAGTTTCACTGATACAGAGCTTTACTTTGGTAAAGAAAAATAAATAAATAAAAATACCTTTCTCCTAACAATCATTCAAGTAATATGAATTATTATATGTAAGAAACCATGCAATTTAAGAAGAGTACACAGAAGATCATTTCCTGACTTCTAGAAGCTTACTAATTTATATCTATAATATAGTATAAATAGAGACCAAAAGAAATAATTCAAAGAAATTCAAATCAATATGCATTTATTGAACATCTAATGTGTCCAACATTGGATACTAGGACCATGAATTAGAAGCTTAAATACTTTGGAAGGGATGGTCATATAAAATAGTTCTAATTAACCACAATTTAAATAAAATAACTAAAAAACAGAAGTGCTAGAATATAGATATAAATTATTGCTATGAGAAAATGAATTAGCTCTCTGGTATGCCCATCAGTGAAAGAGAACAAAGCAGGACTGTAAAATAAAGAAGAAGGAGGAGGCTCATGAGAATGGCTACACTTGAGTTTTTGCTCCAACCCATATTTTCTGAGTAAGAACTACACAAGAGGTAGCCAAAGAATAAGATCATCTATTTTTCAAGAAAGAGGTTGGAGTCCTTTTACTATGGGCACAATTTTTCCCCCTCAAATTCTATAAGCCTACAGAATATCCCTTTCTTTGGCTTAGTGGCTTAGTTGAAAATAATATATGTATGTGTGTGTGTGTATATATATATATATATATATATATATATATATATACTTTTTTTAAAAGGCTATCTATTCTGGCCACGATTCAACAATCAGGAGGCTCAAGCTCCAAGATAGTCTACAGCAGCATGGGTCTTGGTCAGGACCTACAGGCACATTTAAATGACGGATGTACTCCCAAGATAATTCAAAGATGCCTGTGCTCCGAGATACTCTTGTTGTTTTGTTTTATTTTTTCTTGCTGTTTTGTTTTAGCTAGATACGAACAAGATATACATATATAGTTTAATTTTTTGGTGATGTGGGTCAGAGGCTCTATAAATTAACATATGAGTGAATGTATCATTCTGACAAAAATATATGCAAAGAGAGAGAGACAGAACATTGCAAATAAATTTGAAATTCACTTTGTTCCAATCCCCAGTTCCGTTTTTTAAATGTCTCCTCTTTCCAGAGGCAACTGTGAATTTTTTGTGTGTGATTCTTTCAGGTTCATGTTTTTATTCTTATTCTATTTGGTTCCACTGATACTTTTTTTAAGATATGTTTTATGCCTTTACTTTATTACTTCATGTTTTTCTTTCTTAAATTCAATTAATGCAATTATTCTGCATATACCGTTCTGCAGTGATTCTCCTGGTTGCAGAGTTTTTTCAGGGTATACATTCAGAAGTGGAATTGTAGGGATAGAGGATATTTGTATTTTCATCTATACTGGGAATTGCCTGATGGTTCTAGAATAAACACATCAATATTATCTCTTACCAGCATTTTTGTGAGACTTTCAATTTTTCACATCGTCTCCAATATTTGGTGTATTCCTTATTTTATCCAATCAGATGGATGTGAAATCTCATTATTTTATCCATTTCTATTTACCTGATTACAAGTGTGATTAAAGATGCACTCACATATTTATTAACCATTCAGTTTTTCTTGTAAGTTTTGCCGTTTCATACCCTTTGCCTGTTTTCCTATTGGGTTGTTTGTCTTCCTTTTTTTAAAAAATGGATTTATAGAGTCCATATTTTATTTTTTCTATTCTTTTATTTCATTCCTTCTCTTTATTTGAGTTTACAATGTTTTTTATCTAGCATTTTAGATATAGCAATGAAATTAATTTAATTTCAGTCCTTTAAAAAATATAGTAAAGTTGTGATTTTCTTTCTAAATATCACTTTAATTCATATTCCACATGCTTTTTAAAAATAGTATTCAGTATAATCTTGTTCTAAGTATTTGATATCTCTATTGTAGTTTTTTAAACCCATCTATTAATCAGGAATAAGGGAGTGTGTGTGTGTGTGTGTGCATGTGTTACACTTTCAAATACATTTTTTACTAATTTAATGAATTCAAACTTAATTCCATTTCATCCAGAGATCATAATCTACTTGATATTAAATCTTTGAAATTTGTCAGGACTAACTGTGAAGTTGAGTAATGGCCAGTTTTTGAAAATGTTTTATGTATGTTTGAAAAGAATATCCATTTGCTAAGTTATGGATGCAGGATTCTACATATTAGAAAAAGTTAACTGCATTTTTAAAATATTCTACAATTTTTCTAACATTTCTTCTGATTTATCTATCTTTTTCTGAAAGAAGAATATTGAAGTAGCTAGCTCTAATAATGTACTTACCTCTTTCTTCTCGTAATTCTCTCATTTAGCATATGTATATTCTCTTCATCACTTTGAGAGAGTATTCATGTACATTGAGTGTTATATCATATTGGCTTATCCTTTTTTTGTCATGTAATGCCTCTTTATATCTCTATTTAAACTTTTTGCTTAAAATTCTATTTTATATTATTATATATGCCAGTTGTTGGCTGCTTTATCTTTGCCTAGAATTTCTTCATATATTTCCTTACTTTTACCCGTTATTCTATTTTAAGTGTGTATCAGATAAGCAGTACAGAGTTGGATTTTATATTTTTAATTCAGTCTGATAATCTCTGACTTTCAACGGCGAGGTCAAAATGTTTGCATTTATTGTGCTTCAAATTTGGATTTATATCTGTCATCTTATTTTGTGTTTTCTATTTTTTATCTTTGCTTCTCTTTTTTCTTGTTTTCCTTTTAGGCCTTCTGCTGAATGGATCAAGTATATTTATTCTTTTTTCTCTCATTGCTTGTTTGGAAGTAATATATTCTAGTTCCTATATCTTCTTGTTAATCCTTAATTTTTAACATGTTTACTTGAACTAAGAGTCTAAACATTATCAAGTGTCTTTATATCCTCCTCCTATTGCGATAGGGCCATAAGAATTATTTAACTCAAATCTCCATCCAATACCCGCAACCTTTCATGTTGGTATACTCCATATCCAACTTTAAAAAAAACAGCTTTATTTTTAGAGCAGTTTTAGGTTTATAGAAAAATTTCACAGAAAGTACAGTATCACTCTCCCCCCACATTCATAGGCAATTTTCCTTATTAATACTGCCTCACATTAGTATTGTACAGTCATTGAATTAGTATTAATACACTAATAATAACTAAAGTCCATAGTTCACCTTTTGTGTTATACAGTTCTAAGAGTTTTGAAAAATGCATAATGGGATATGTCCACCATTTCGGTATCACCATTATGGTATCACTGCCCTAAAAATGCCCTTTATTATATCCCCAACTATTTATTGTGACAAATTTCAAACCTAAAGAAAAGTTGAAAGAATAGCACAATGTCTCCTTTACTTAGGTTCACCAATTGTGAATATTTTGCTACATTTGCTCTCCCTCTTCTTCTCTCAAATGTGTTGCAGGCATCATGACACTCTACTTCTAAGTATGTTAGCAAGAGTAAGGATATTCTCTTATATAACCACACTGCCATTGTCATATTCAAGAACTTTATATTGATAGAAGAAAATTATTGAATATCCAGTCCATATGTTGTCTCATTACAGATGATACGAGGTTTGATCACTTGGTTAGGGTAGTGTCTCTAGAAATCACCACTGCAAAGGTCATTTTGCCCATTTGTAATTAGTAATTAAATGTCTTTAAGTGTCTTTCATTGCAGTATATTATACAGCAGAAAAGGGCACATAATATCAATGTGTTCTTAGATTTTTCACAAATTGAATACTTCCATGTAATTAAGCAACACCCAGCTTAATATCCAGAATAGCACCAGCATTCTAGAAGCTTTCCTCATGTCCCCTTTCAGGCACTGCCTCCATCAAGGGTAACGACTGTTCTAACTTCTAATATCATAAATTGGTTTTGCCTAATTTTATGCTTTGAATAAATGTGGTGATACAGGATGTACTTTTTTGTGCCTAGTTTCCTTCTTTCAACATTATTTTTGTGGTATTCATTCATATTGTTGCATGTGGCTATATTTTGTTCACTCTTATTGCTGTTTAATATTCCACTGTGTGAATATATAATTGATCCATTCTCTTGTTACAGGCATTGGGTAGTTTCTTGTGGGCTAAGTAGAGCTGTTATAAACATTCTAGTAAGGTTCCTATGGTTAAATATGTCCACATTTCTGTTGGATATATTCCAACAGAAAAGAATTTCTGGGTCATAAGGTATGCCTAAGCAGTTTTCCAAATGATTGCATTAAGTGTTTGAGAGTTCTAGTTGCTGCATAATCTTACCAATACTTGATAATATTAATTTCTTTCATTTTAACCTTTTTGGTGGGTGTAGTGGAGTTCTTCCTTGCTTTTCAAGCTCTCTAAATTAATTTATTGTAAAATATTTTATCAGTCAATACTAGATTAGAGTTGCCAATTTGGTTACTTGTTTTTTCTGTTCAACATTTATTTTTGCATCCAACTACTGCTGTCTTTGGTTAATTTCCTTCTTGAATATTAGTTTTATCAGTGGGAAAATTATATAATCTTTCAGATTCCCTATATCTAATTTTTTATTTCACTTTTACATGAGTGATAATTTATCAATATATGGAATTCTGGGATGACAATTATATTCTCTCAGCCCTATAAAGGTTTCATTTTCATTGTCTCCTGCCACTTGTCATTATTGTGAGAAGTCTGCTATCAGTTTAATTATTTCTTTGCAAGCAACATATGTTTTCTCTCTGGTAGCTTTTAATATTTTCCTGTTTTGACAATGTTTTTTTTTCAAAAGGTCACATAATATTACCTTTTGACATTTTTACTACACTATATCTATACATGCACTTTTATTTTTACTACAGAAAACTTGATGAAATCCTTCAAATTGGAGACATCTTTTTTATTATATGCTGGAAAAGTCACATTCAATATCACTTTGAATATCACTTTACCTCCATTCTCTCTAATGTCTTCTGAAACTCTTAGTCATTTTCCTTCTTTCCTCCAGATCACAAATACTCTTTCATATTTTTCATTTATCCCTCTGTTCTAGATTCTGCATGATGCACTTGGAGCTCTATTCTAATTCACTAAGTCTTCTAACTATATCTAGTCTGTTAAATTTGCTCTTTTTAGTTTTTTAAAAATGTAATGACTTTGTTGTTCACTTCTAGAATTTCTATTTGGTTATTTTAAAAATCTTATGCTTTCTCATATCACATTGTTTTTGTCTTATGGTTTTCTTCTTAAACATTGTAAATAATTTAAAGGCCCTTTAAAATTGTTCCAATATTTCCATTCCTAGTGTACAATTCTGATCCTCTGTTTATCTACCGACTCATCTTCATGGTGGTTCATTTATTCTGATGGGTTGTCAAATTTTAATGTAAACTCTTCTTTCATGGGGTTTGTCCTATTTACACTGGTTTTCAGCAAGTTTCTATGTTAATTTCTCAGCTTGGAGACACAGTACCTGTGGATCACACTAATTCAGAACTAATATCCTTGAACAGAGAAGGCTTAGATTTCCAATTTCTTGTGGTTGGTTATATTTCTACACACAGCCCTGGGTAGATAACAAACTTCCTTCCACTTATCCCAGGTTATTTTTGCTTCCATTTCATGTATGGAACAGTCTTTCTTGACCCCTAGCTTTGTGCATGAAGCTTGGTTCTACCTGCCTGCTCCCCTGTCCCAGGTGTTCTTTTCCCTTACCCACACAGTCCGAGCTCACAGCCATTAATCTATAGCTTGTTCCTCATTTCCCTTGAGCCTTTTAACATGAACTCCAACAAAGGATTCTCACTTTGAGTTACTCTTCATTTCTGGCATATGAGCATTTCCTTTTCTTGGTTTCAACTTGACCGTCTATTTAAGGTTGTGGGGTTGAAGGGAGGTGCTGTTATGTATCACCCAACATTTCAATATATAGACATACATACAGCAGATTAGGGGTTTTCCTGTAACAAATATGTCATCTCTAAAGGCTGAAATTCCTGAGTCATTGTTGGCAGGCTACTTCTTTGCTTTGGAGACTGATGGAAAGTTTACCTCTAAGATGGATGGGATAAGTTTCTACTAAATTTGAAAAATGCCCATTTTTTACTAATTGAATATCCTTTTGTAGTGGTTTTATCTTTAAATACTTTTAAGTCTGACAAGCGTCACTGACAGAGGAAAGACATCAAAGACACAGTTTCCACCAGTATGCCATAACATTTGCAATTCTACCATTAGGAATCTTTTATGTAGTTATTTTTCATTTCCAAGACTCTTGACAGTAAGTCATAATCAGTTATTAGCACCTCAGTAAATAGTTTCCTTATTGGCATTATCTGAGTGTTTTTTAATAACCAGTAGATGAAAACACAATGTAACATAGGAGTGTTGAATTTTGATGGGAAGAAAGTTATGTAAGAGAGGTCAGACTATAAAATAAAAATACTTCATGTACAACATGGTTTGCTTATTCAATGATTGGAGACACAAACACACACAGATACATGCACATCCATATATAACATTTTAAAGCAGAATTTGTTCTTGTAATAATTACAGATTTGATTTTAAATCTATTTCATTTTTTTACTACTGTTAGTGTTAAAAACTTATGAGCTTTAAGGAATATAGCATTTCTTAAGTTTTGACAGCATAAGTTATAGGAAAACTTTGAAACAGAAGAAAGAAATGAAGTTTTAAAGGAAAAAAAGTTTATTTTGTTTTTAGACTTATTCTCCAAAATGTCAATTAGATTTAGAAAGCCCCTAGAGCTTATTTACCAAAACACATGACTACAGCTTGTACAAATTTAGAAGTGGCACGCCTCAGAATTATCTGTAAACCACTCATCGGCCCTGGAGGCTTTGCCACTATGCCAAGCTAGGTGAGTTTACTTAAAACACTGCATTAACTGATACTCAGTTATGATTCCTATGGGTTGCCAAAATATGTTCACAAGCTGTTGTTTAATATTCTGTATTAGATAAATTTTAACTTTTACCTTTCCAAAAAGTTGTATAGTTTCTTTTAGTTCATTTGTGTACTGTAAATTATAGGAGTAGGATGGAATGATTCCTATTGTCTTATGTCCCTCAAATTTTCAGAGATTTTCTTACATTCCCTGTTTGTGAATTTGAAGCAAGCAGAGTAATCACCCCCTGCCTCCAGTCTCTACAAGAACAAATAGAAACCGCTGCCAGGATTCACTCTCTTTACTGGCCTTAGGGGCCTTGTCAAGACAAGAATCTATCACCAAACCCTCAACTGAAAATCAACAAGAAAAAAAACTTGTCAAGATAAAATGCCCAAGCACACTAGAAAAATCCTTTACTTTCCTGAGAATACAAAAGCCAGCATATATCTTACTTTGTATGTGAGCACTGAGCTGTTTGTTTGTTCTTTGCTGTACAGGATACATTACGATCTGACAATGTAAAATGTTTCAAAAATGTTTTGAGTCTTAGCGATCAGTTTGGGATGAATAAAGAAATACAAGTGCCTATTTTATCTTTCATTCCATTTCACAATGCAAATTTTAAGTTTTCCTAGAAAAGCAGATTATTTGCAGATAAAAGTACTTGTTTTCCTTTGTGACTCTACTCAAGTCAGCTGTCTCATATTTTGTCAAAAATTCTTATCTGTCTCTGTGTTGTCATTAGTAAACAGTTTTGGAGGCTATAGTTGGGGAAAGTTTACTGTCCCCTTTGTAAGCTGTATTTAATCGTCTCCATACAAGTCAACAAAGACACAGAGGTACTGATTCTGGAAATTATTAAGCTGAGAAGTAAAGAAACCTTAAGGAATTGAAAAATCAAAATCCAATAAATTATTGTACTTTATCCATCTATAATAAATATAGATTTTATGATGTGGAAAAGATTTGGTGTTGTACTTTAAAAATATATTTCATGATGTATCTATTCTTTAACTAGCTCTTCCTATAGCAGTTTATTTTGTTCCCTGTATCTTTTTTATTTGGTTACCATCAACGCTAGTAAAAAGAAACAAATAAGATCATTAGAAATTATAGTGCTGCCACAGATATTTGAAGGACAAAGGTAGAAGTTTATGTTTTCTCCTTCGCACATTTCAGAAGATGTTTATAAAGTTAACTATCACAAAAATTTCTGAAAAGAAATATAAAAGAGTATCTAAATTTCCCATTTATTTACTCAACTTCTATTTAAAAGTGTTTCCAGCCCTGTTCTTACTTATTTTTTCAGCTTCAGACCTGCATTTTCAACTTTCTCCTGACCATCTACCAGGTCAATCAAAGGCATCATGTTCAAAATCAAAGTAATTAACTTTTCCCCAACTTGCTTCTTAACATTTTTGCTACCTCAGTGCATGGCACTACCTTACACCCCTTGCCCAAGCCTGGGTATCTGCTAGGTTCTCTCTTCTTCCCATTGCACATATCCACTCTCTCAAGGTACCACCAAGGCTGCTTGCTTTTTCCATCCTCTTTGTCTTGGTCCAAGGGAAGCCACTGTCACCTCTCACCCAACTCACTGCATCAGGGATCCTTGTCTCATCAACACCAGTCCACGCTCCACATTGCCCCAGTTTAACATTTCTGAATATAAATGTGACTATGTCTAAACCCATTCAGAGGTTACTAACTGCTCTTAGCAATGGCTACCTCTTTAGCCTTATTTCTGGACAACCATTCGTTCTAGGAAATGCTCATGCCCCATGTTTATTTGTTTTTCTCATGCTTATTTTTAAGACATAAAAGTAGTTTTATTAGAAACAGTTCTCGTGTTAAATAAAGAGATTGTAACAAGTGATTACTAAGTCTCAGTCACTATATTTTTTAAGATTTTAAAGACTTTTATTGAGGTAACATATATACAATACAAAGTTTCCCATTTAACTGCTTTCATGTGTGCAATACAGCAACATTAATTACATTCACAATGTTGTATTACTATCACTACCATGATTTCTCACCCCAAACAGAAACTCTGTATCCATTAAGCAATAATGTCCCACTCCACCCCACTCTGGCCCCTGGTAACCTGTAACCTACATTGTCTCCATGAATTTGTTTATCCTAAGTATTAAATGTAAGTGAAGTCATCCAATATTTGTCCTTTCATGTTTGGCTTATTTCACTCAACATGATGTCTTCAAGATTCATCATGTTGTAGCCATATTACTTTTTGACTCTGAGGAATTGAAATGTTTCTCCTTCAGCTTGATACTCTCTCTCACCTATACTCCTGTTCACATATCATGTTTCAACTGATAGGTTATTTCTTCTAGGAGACCTCCCCACCTGCTCTTAGCCACCATTAGGGGCTATCCATGTGTTATCGCCATGATGTGTATTGACGCTCTCTAGGTACTTTTTATACTGCATTGTGAAGGTCTGTTAGCTTGTGTCCTGCACAAGTTTGAAAGTGCCAGAAGGCAGAGGCAATCTTTATGTAGTTCACTGTTGTATGTGCACAGAGCCTGGCAGATGACAGGTGATTAATTGGATTTATTAAATGAACAAGTAAAAAACAATTAGTGAATAATGAATCTTTTCATTATATTTCTCATGTTCTTCTCATTTTGTCTTTTCGTTTGAGTGTTTCAGCATTAAAATAGATCACTCAAATGTTCTTGAAAAATCCGGAAGTAACTTTGTGTACCTTTATCTTATTCCTCATGCAACTCTCAAGGGTGTTAGGCTGACAGGGAAGGAAAATAAAATGGCACCAATTCCAAATGGATCAAAATATAGGCTCATTAGGCCATTCCTGTTACTTAATAATAGAGCAACAAAATAAGTGGTATGACTCACTGCTCTTCTTAAGTGTGGTATATTTTTCCCAGTAGTTTCTAATTAGTCAAGAGAAGTCTAACCTTTTCTCCAGACTACATGTGTTGAGAGTGAAGTATAACTTACATTTCTGGAAAAAGCTGAGTGGAAATTGACAAAAATTGTTGATGAATCCATTGTGAAATTTTTTTTTGCAAATAAATGGATGAAAAAATTGCTGACCTTGGTTAAGGGTTTTATGCAGAGAGAGTCCAAGGATAGCTCTCTTGTTTTTCTGTCCAGGAACTGCTGGGACTGCTCCAAAGCAGTAAGAAGATACTATCTGACAGAAAGATAAAGCTGGAGGCAAGGATTCCTTTGTTGTTTTGACAGTTATACATTGGACCAATATTTCAGGACAACCTATGTACGTTGTAGAGTTGTGTCCAATGCTGAAGAGATGTGACAGTGTTAATCGGCAGCACAATGAGTTCTTCTGCAGTCCATACCAAATCTTTTTACGCTGATTAAACATTTAAGAACAGAAGAGTTCTGGGTTTAATGACACTCCTTCAGTCATTAAAGGTCATAAACCATGCAAATCTCAATCAAAAGGTTTGAAAAATGTCAGACAAGACTGGGTTGTCTCCCAGACCTTAGGCTAATCATTCACCATTAGAATGATAAAAATTAGCTAACCTTCCATCTGATGCTGCCATCAAGAAAGTCTGAAATGGAGAGAATTCAAGAGCAGCAGTCTTTTCCTCTCTGGCTTTATTCCAAAAGGACACAGTGGACCATATGTGGGGTCAATATGTGGGGCTCAAAAAATGCAGATGCTGAAAAAAAGCAATAGAAACTGTCCTTCAAAGCTTCTACTAATATCCAATATACTCCTTCTACTCTTTCTAGAAGAAATGGAGGGCAGAATGGACTGTTACTCGTAAATAAGGCTCTGCACTTTGGGAAAGTTCGTGGCCTACATTGTGAAGACAGCCCAGCTCTCTATAGATCTCATTTCTGCTGTGGCCACCCTCTTGGAACAGGCATTAGAGAGACTACATAGATGACCTAACTTACCTGCTACACTAATAATGGTTTTATTCAGCATTTCCATTTTCTCTCAATTCATTACATTTAGAAATTAATATAAATGTTTTAATATTTGATTTCAAATTATCTGTAGAAAGGTACACTGATCAAAACATGATTTTAAAAAACAACTCTATCAAAGTTATCATCAAGGATCATGAGGGAATTGAAGGTATTGAAACTTGAAAGATAGTCTTTAATCATGTTCTACAGTTAAAGGGACTCATATCTAGGATCATTACTAAATTCAGTTTAAGATTACTATGGGCCAAAACTCAGCAAGAAGAACGGCTGGGTTTAATCTTCAGAAGAACTGAAGTCAGTTGTCCATAGAAGACATACTGTCGCTACATGAATAAATTCAAACCATTTGCTTTACTTGAAGCCAAGTCTTTAATAAAGTCTTGAAATACTCTTAAAAGAAAAATGGCTAGCCCATTTTATCTGTGGTTTAAAAATGCACAGACTGGGCCGAAGGATGGCCATTTAATTGAACTCATGCTAAAATGGTTTCTTTTACACCTCTTTGAATTTAATACATTTAAGAGTATTGTATAGTTTAAAGCACTGTTTCTCCCACTTTTTCTTTAATTGTGGCCCACTTTGTAAAGCAGGAAAAGGGGAAGACAAAGGTTATAACGTATCTACCTGATTCATTCCTTCTTTTCAATTGAAAAAGAACTAAGTGATAACAAAGAAAAAATAAACAGGTTTATTTATTCAAAGGACAGCTTCCGCTTCTTCTTCCATAATATTAAGGGATGGTGAACCTCTGAGAACTGAGACATGTCTGATGAGTGCATAGCTGGTCACTCTTCAAGGACTGTGATACTGCTGAGAGGTTCCAGTCTTGCATGGACTTTGGACCAGATGGCCTCTAAGACTCCTGCTGACCCTGGAAGTCGCCATTCATGACTCACAAGGAGATTACTGCACATATTTCTGCTCAGTGTTTTAACTATAAGTCCTGTTTCAAAGACAGTGTTGTTGATATTCTAAGGACGGCCACCACTGCTATAGCTTGCTGGCTTCTGGACTGTTTTTCTGAATTGTATTCTGGTGCCATTCTGAATACTTTGTTCTTATATTAATTATAAATTGGGAATGGGTATTAGTAGATATAAACAGATGAGAACGCTATTATCAAACCTTTCATAAGTGACCATCCATTCCCATTCAGTACTCCACAAGGCTCTTCAAGCAAATGCTTGATGAAGATGCCTTACTCTTTCATTTTTTAAGAGTATCCAAATCTGGCCAAAAGAGCTTGGCAGCCCTGTTGTGTCAGGGAAGTCACAGGTATCCAGATTATCATAAAGATTAGTTCATGTGCTTTAAGAGCTACCAAACTTGTCCTTTCCCAGATTAAAACATTTAATAAAAATTTAATTGTTTTTTGAATCAAGTACATTTGGGTTCAAAGATCTGGCACCCATGCAACCTCATTTATCTTAACAGAGGTTGTGAGGAAAAAATGGCTACTTCATAAGAATCTCTGACTCCCTAAAGATGCTGACTGGAGGTCAGCATTCCCACATGGGGCAGGACAGAAGGTGGGGGAATGATGGGGTGATGCAACATTCTATAGAAGACATAGGTCTCCAGTCCTCCACAAATCACAATTGGCCTTTAAAGAAAGACTCTGATTTCAGTTTTATCTACAAGTCTATGTTGAAATTAATTCCTATCCAAAATCAGGGCAGCTGTATCTTTGTCTTTGGGCGTGTGAAATTCTATTTAAAAGTGCCCAGAGAGAGATCTGTTAAGTGAAAGATTTGGGGAGTTTTGGAAACATTCAAACAAAACCTGTTTAATTTAAATGGGTCCCTATTGAGGAAAGCATTCAGAACTGAAGTTTTTAAAATAAATTTTTTCCACATTATTTCACAGGTTCATCTTCCTAACTGAATGGTGGTTTTATAAATAGTATTTCCTCCTGCTGACACATTTAAACAGGATCCATTCAAATGAATTTCATGGAACATTGAGCAATTCCAGTACGTTTCTCAATCAAAACTAAAGGTTATATTATGCTCACTCTCCTTCCTTTCAAGTGAGTGGCCAGGAAAAGAAGTTGTTGATATTATTGTTAAGGCTTCAATAACTCAAACCACAGCTGCTAATTTTTTTTTTCAAGTGAAGCACAGCTTTCAACCTTAGCCATGTCCTTGAAGATAGACTCGCTTAGGCATTTCTACTATTCTTTAAAGGTGTAGGAGTGGCA
Source organism: Chaetophractus vellerosus (assembly GCA_004027955.1). NCBI lineage: Eukaryota > Metazoa > Chordata > Mammalia > Cingulata > Chlamyphoridae > Chaetophractus > Chaetophractus vellerosus. The sequence continues at coordinate 28,696 of PVKH010001407.1, forward strand.
ATAGTGTCTCTTGGTCTTCTATTTGTTAGCTCTCATTTCTCTCCTGTGTGCTTCACTGTAAGGAAACTTGTTGCTGAGTGGAGGTGCATACACAGTTGACATGAAACTTTGCTTAGCCTGGTGCACTGGGGGGCATGAGGGTTTAGCATTTTGGAAATGCCCATGGTTTCTATCAGCAAAGAAAAAATTGGTTAGTTGGCAACTGGTAAAATTAATAATGATTCTTTTGTGTGGGCACAGTTGGAACAGAAAGCTTTTCACCACTATTAATAAAACCTCTGAAATATGATTGTAGGGAGGCATCAGGCAAAATCCTACGACCTCTTTGGAACAAATACGAAGGACGCTCAGGGTGACATTGGAGGGCAGAGAGAGAAAAGAGCTTTGGGAGCAGCTCTTTCCAGTGAGAGAAGTCCTCAATGTTCCCAATGGCTGTTTGAGAAGCAAGGCAGAGACTTTGACAAGGTTTGAGACTAGAATTTGTTGGGTAGCACAAGGGAAAGTTAGCTTAGTACAGCATTGCAGTTTTTAACCCATATGGGGGAAAACCAGAAAAATAATCTTCAGTGTGGGGAACTGAATTGGGAAAATCAGTGGGGAGAGGAAAAGAATAAGTTAAGGACATATTAAAAGGTGGCTTCCAATAATGTGGTAAAATGGATATTTCTCAATAATCCCATAAACAAATGGATGGACCTGGCACTCAATATTCAAAAACAAAGGCATTCTTTCTGACCAAAGACCTGGACAAGCAGCAGGGGAAAGAGGCATGGTTGCAAACAGCCCCAGGCTCTGTCAACATCAACTGTACCCACAGACTTGAAAAGATGGACTTTACCCACAAAAGTGTAGAGACACCTGGACAATCAGCTTACCATCACTACACCAATGCTGTCAGTAACTACTCAGAGGACAAGCACAGATCTACAAAATATACTCTAGCTTTTACTGCTCTATCCCATAGGCATTCTGTAAATATTTGTGAAATGAATAAATGAGCCCCTAAGCAAAGCTTCTAACTCCTTTTGATCTTTCTAGTTCCTCAGACCCATGAGCAGCTTGAGCCCCAAGGGATGACAGATGGAAAGGGTTTTTTTTTTTTTTACAAGGGACAACCTGCAAAAGACCAGGGTCCCAAGGCTAATCAATGTATCCAAAGGGAAAAGTGAGAGCTCCTTTCCTCTTCAAAAGGCAAGCAGTTCTCCATCTTTCCTGATGCGGTTCTAAGGCAGGGCCCTACTAAGCCGTGAATGTTGTCCCTGGAGAGACAATGGCATTTCCTAGTTCTTAGGGAAAAAGAATCAGGACAAGTGATTCAAATATGGCCCAGGAAAATGCCAAAGTTCGATGGTTATTGACTAGTCTCTAGGTTTTCATTTCTTTACATCTTCCCTTTAATGTTCCTTAACTTAAGTTAATGAAACCAAGATAGCCAAAAAAAGTATGTGAAATATTTATAGTTATCTTAATAATTAGAAAAGATTCATAACTGACTGAATTGTACATTAGTCCTTCTGTTCCATAGTTTCTGGATACTGCCCTGAAACTGAGGGCTGTTACTATAGATAGTCATGCTGCCTTGGGGAAAATAATCACCCATTAGAAGAAGGGTCTTCAAACATCTGCGGCTTAAGGACCACCTGAGGAGGTACTTGACATCCCCAAGTTCCCTTCTTCTCTATAACTCTGAATTCCTGATGTCAGGGAAAATTGGTTCTGAGCTAGGCTTTATATGACTTCCTGCTGGACGCCAGGGCAAAGTCTTAGCTTCAACATTAGAACAGTGGAGATAAACCTCTAAAGCCCATGAAAGCCTAGTTGTCCAAACCCAAACTGGGATCCATATTAAAGTTCCTAGGGTTTGTGGGATCCTTAGAAAGATGAGTTCTCCAATCTCCTGTCAACTTCAGATCAAGGCAGGAAAGAACTTCGGATTTCCTGAACAAGGGGCTGGTCTTTAGATGAATTTCTCCACCAACCACAGGTCCCCCT
>PVKH010001408.1:0-20093 GCA_004027955.1 Chaetophractus vellerosus
TATACTCCTTCTCGGGAAAGTAATGGTGGTTTTTTGGACTAATAAAAGTGAAGGCATAATACCAGATAGGGTCTTGGAAACAGGAGTTCTATCAAGGAAGAGAGCCCAGAGAAATTCACAGGATTCTAGTGAAGGAAAATCCCAGGAAGAGAGTTTGAAGCAGGCCTAAAGAGAATCAATCCAGACTGGAACAGGAAGACAGCACCAGGTAAGATGTCTCAAAAAGAAGGAATTAAAACTTGCTGTGTTTCAATCTACTGAGAGGAGGTTTGCATTTCTGCAGAGTATAGGAATCAATCAGGGATACATGGAAAGCTTTGTAAAAGAAAAATACTAACCGCAGGGAAAACAAAAACACATGCAAGAAAAGTAATCATAATATAACTACACAATCTGGCTGGAAACAATACAAAGTCATAAATGTAAATCCTAAATATTGATTTAACCAAAAATTATGTTATAAATCTACTAGGAGGATGGAGGCAGGAGAATTTTATGTATTTGTTTAGAAAGGGTGCAATAAGAAAGCTAAATCATCTTCTGTATCAGGAAGTCAAGAAATAACATCTTAAGACTGGGAAATTAAAATCAAAACAAAACAACAAAAAAACTGCAGCATACAAAATCCTTCTTTAGAAACATGGATGTAAGAATTAGTTGAAAGTGGTTGAAACAAGAGAGAAGGAATTAGGGTTTAGGAGATGTTGGGGATTTAACAAATTATGGTATAAATATACATGTATCCCACAAAAGACATGTCCAAGCCCTACTCCATGTCTCTACGGGTGTAAACCCATTTGTAAAGAGTATCTTTGAATATGTTAAGGTGAGTCACGGTGTGGATTCTTTTGTGTCTGGACCTTCCAACATCTAATTTAGGTGTGGGCAAACAGAATGAAGGTCAACCCTATGACTAGAGTCCTTATTAAGGAGAATAAATGCACAGAAAGTAGTCAGAAACCAGAATAAGCCACAAGACCTATTGAAGCCAGAAGTCAAAGCCATGGAAGAGACAAAGGACATCTCCATGTGATGGAGGACTGCCCTGTCAGAAGGCTACTGACCTGAGGGAAAAAATCACATGGCCTTAACATTTATGTAATCTAAGTATCTTTAAAAAAAAAAAAAAAAACAAAAAAAAAAAACACATGGCTCCATGACACCTTGATTTTGGATGTCTAGCCTCCAAACTGTGAGTTAATAGATGCTTATTGTTTAAGGCAACTTACTATGTAATATTTGTCACAGAAGGTTTGGCAAACTAAGACAGGGCAATTGACATTTTTTAAGCCTTTTTATTTGCTTTTCTTAGCTAGGAAAAAAAAATTTTTTTAAGTTACAAAAATGGGAATGCAAATGCATCAAAATAATCACTCACCCTGGCAGTAATTGTTCCATGCTTTTCTCCTTTATTGTTTATCATACGAACACCAGCAGACTGAAACATCTCCTTCATTTCACCAGGAGTAGCAGTGGTAGCAAAATCCACATCTTGAGGCTTTACTCCATTTAATAAATCCCTCACAGCTCCTCCTGCTATTCTTAATTGATGGTTTTCTTTGACAAATAATTCTGGCATGAAAGAAAAGAGATTTTTATTTCACTGAGCTTCTTTTAAGAATGTGAAGTACTAGGTTTTTCAATCTTTGGGGGACTTTAGAGACCATATAGCTGAGACTTTCGGAGAGGCCCAAAAAAGTAAAATGACTTGCCTATAGTCAACTGCCTCTAAGAATTGTGGGGAAGCAGGGAACTTACAGAACTTTTCTGTTGATTCAGAAAATAATTCAGAATTCCAGTGCTTCAAGGCCATCAATATAAATCCGGATTATTACCAAAGATTAAAGCAAACAATTCTCCTTTCGTTATTCACATTTACAGGCATACTTGAAAAATGGTGAGGTGTTCCTGTAAGTATGTCTCTTTGTGTACAGACACTGAGGCAATATTCATGCAATCTCTGAAACATCAAGATATGGACAACACGAGTCTATCACACTACTTAGGATAAACGTCATAGGTAAGAATCCTTCAAGAAATAAGCCTAGGATGTTTAAAACCAACTCATAGCTCTGCTCAGAGACCCATCACTGACAAGGCAAAATGTACTGTAACTACACCTATATGACCAAAGGACACCATATGGAACCTAGTGAGAAAGACATCCAGGAGCTGACATGCAGGAGCTGGCCTGGTACTACCAACTAGACTTGGTGCTCTCCTGTTGAACATAAAAATTTCACAGAACACCAACATCAGGCATGGCTGCTCTGTAACCATGATGGACCAAGACAAAAACAAGACCAAACTGCAATCCTGTAAATATGAATATTGTCTGAGCTCTCACAAAAATGACCAAACATCCCCCTATCCTTGCTAATACAAGGGAGTGCTGCTTCTTTAAGAATTACAATTTCAGCCTCAGTATAGTCTTCCCTTCTTCTAGGTAAGATCCATTATGATACCCAAACACAGAATTATCCCTGCTTGAGGACAGCATCATCCACAGCAAAGCCCAGGCTTCCTTAAACCCTCCCCCAAACTACCAGATTCAAGCCCAAATACTGTTAAGTCCTTCCTAAAATAAAACCCTCTTACTGAGATGCCTCAAGGCTCTCCACGGTCAGCGTTCTCCCTCACAGCCAGGAGTTAACCACGCAACCTGTCCAACCACACATGTGTTCCTGGCGGGTTTTGGCTGGAGGGCACTGATGCTAGCCTTCAGCTAAACTCATCACACGTGCAAAACATAAATCCTCCATCCCTACTCCAATCAACTGTTTTTCTGTTCTCATCACTACCTTCCTTTTCCACCTATTCTTCCCAAACATTTCAGCACCCTCGCACCCCTCCTAATTTACTAAAAAATAACCTCGGTTTCTATACCAAATACTCTTCCCTCTACCTTCTTGCCTTAACTAAAAGCTGGCTCTCCCAGTAGTATACCGCTTCCCAAGGGTAAGTGTTTATTCTACTTTAGTCCACATATCCAATCAAGTCCCACTAACTGTAGATCCCTATTAAGGATTCCTTAATATGGGGTCCATGGTCCCTTAAAACAAAATGTAAAATCCAAATACTTTAGTGCACACTTTTTTATGAGATTTAGAGGTCCATGACCTAAAAGGTTAAGGACTGACAAAATATTTCTGGAATCTGGGGAACCGGCTGTGGCTCAATTGGTTGGGCTCTGGTTTACCACATGGGAGGCCCCGGGTTCGGTTCCCGGGGCCTCCTGGCGAAGACAAGCCGCCACGCAGTGAGCTGAAGCAGCAGGGGGAGACAAGCAGACACCGAGAAATGCAAAGCAAATGGACACAGCGAGCACAAGCAGCAAGGGGGGGATATATAAATAAATAAATAAAAATCTTAAAAAAAAAAAAAGAAATGGCTAAAATGTTAAAATATATATATATATTTCTGGAATCTGTCTCCATTTCTCCTAGTCTAGGCCCTCATAATCTTCTGCCATACTAGTACAAGAGTCTCATGAGTGTCCTCGTTTATCTTCTTGACTTCAACACCACACCTCCCTCCCCTTAAATGCAGCCACTGGTCAAGACAGAGGGACCTAAAACACTAAGTTAATCATGTTATGCCACTGCTCCTCAAAATCACTCACAGGATAAAATCCAAACTCTTAGCACAATATGCAAGGGCCTCTGGGGTTCTATTTTCATCTCATCTCTCACTATTCCTTGCATCATACTTTATATGCAACAAAACCTCCCTGGAGTTTCCCTCAGTATCTCTGCTCATGCAGGCCACTTCACTTAAATACCTTCCCAGGTTCTTTATCTAGCTGAGTGGCTGGCTGCCAAACTTCTTGGCCCATAACCCACACAAACATATTTCACTCAGCAATCATACTAACACCTGTGTGTGTAAATGGCAAAAAAAAATAAAAAGTTTCTTGAAATAATACTTACCCTTACTACATACCATGCAATCTAATATACTCTATTCTATTCTTCCCCCTCCTCCTTCTTCCTGTCTCCCCCCACCCCTTTTTTTTTAATGCTGGTCATGACCACTAAATTGACTATATGGCCCACTATGGGTCACCCACTGATCCAGCTCACTCTTACTCATCTTTTGGGATTCAGTTTAGGAAGTCTTTCCTGAAAGTGGGGCTAAGTGAGTTTTTTCTAAGCTACTAGAGAAGTTTGGTATACTCTCTGTCTTTATGCTTATTAATGATATTAAAATTATCTGTTCATGTCTTTGTCTCACCACTGCTCAGGGTAGAAAACCTATTTTACTCATCTTTTTACCAACTTGGCTCATGAAATTGAACTATGATATCCTAGCCTTTAAATTAAAAAAAAAAAAAAAAGTGGTTTCATCTGAAAGTACATTTAAAAAAAAAAAGTTTGCTTCCTTCAAATTAAAACAGTATCAAAATGCTATTTTGGAAGGCAAAAAATCGACAATTTTTACTTTCATTTAAACAGGATGAAGGGCAAGTGTGAATTTCCATAGATTCTCATGCTGGCTTCGCCAAAATAAAATCTTAAATTCAAAGTCATCCAGTAAATTAACTGCATTACAGAAAAAGAGATCCAGACCTCAAAGTAATCTAGTCATCATTTTGACTAGCCCTAAGCTATTAAACCATTTCCACAAAAAGCACAACTCAGGATTTTAAAAGTACCATTTGAATACAATTGAGAAAGGCATATAAAGGCAAACCTATGTGTCTATGTGGAAAAGCAGTCATAAAACTATAAGGAAATCAGGATTTTACATTGACTTAAAAAGTGGGAACTATCAACCTTAAAGATTTATTCCTCAATTACTGACAACTTCAATCTTTCAGAAACAGGGACATATTTGATATTCCAACAAACTGAGCGTGCTACATACATTTACAGTGAAAATAATATCTAATATAGTTAAATGTAACTGTAAATTTGAGCCTAACACTCAAGATATGCAGATTCTCATCATTCCAGAACTGGCATAATTTGTTTCAACTGTTGCTTCTGTGTGTAAGCTATCATTATTAATTACCCTAGTTAGCAACCCAAACGACCATGGCATTAATGCATCAGAAACTTTTCATAACACTCTCCTATTTAATTTGATTTTAATTTTCGATCAAATTTTCTGTAATTTCTCCCCTTTAATTTTGAATTTTGGGTGTTAGAGGTTTGGGGGATGAGTAGGAGGTACAAGCGGGAGGAAGAATTTACATGGCATGACTATTACAGCCAGAAAACAGAATATCTGCTCTTCATAGTTTCAAGAGCTCCCAAACTTCAAAGAGTGATCTGTTGTTCATATTGCCCCCCAAATGTTAATATGACTTTCGGAGGTCACATACTTAAGCAGCTGAAAACTAATCCCCAAGCCCTATCATTCAGTAAGTATGGCCCACAGCCAGATAGTCAAAGGCGCTCAGGATCATCCACCAAAAATGTAACGCAGGCAAAAAGCACTTAAATTCATGCTACTTCAGTCTCATTTATAGAATGGGGAAGCAATCACATATGCCATTAGCATTATGTGGTTGTACCGAAGCTAAAAGAATAAAGCATTCGAAATAACCTGACAAATTATAAAATCCATAATACACTATGCTAGCCTCCCAAATTCTCACATATTGGAGACTAATTTGACATGTGGCAAAGCAGCAGCTTATATTAAGATTTGAGAATTGGTATAGCAGGATTTAAACTGTACATTATTACTATGCAAAAGCCATCATAAAGGCTTTGTGTGGTTCTGAGTTTTGTTTTTACATAGAAATTACATTTTACCAGGACACCCAAGTCTTCAGAAAGCAGCAGAGATCAAATGAAAGCAATTATTTTATTTTCTAATTGTTGAGCAAAGTACCAAGAGATTCCATTCTTGCCACTTCTACTATAGCCTAGAAAAAGTCAACTTAGAATATGTCTCTGCTCTCATTTGCCAGTTTCTCAAGGACAGGAACCTGGAGGCAGGCACTCACCACCTCTATCTTATGTTACTCTTTAGGTTCTTACCTCCTTAGGACTTCACCCCTCAGAATGAAGAAAATTCAACTCTTGAAGCCAAAACAAGTATTAAAATCTAGCTCTAGATTGGCACTGTTCAAACAGTAGCCACTAGCCACATGTTACTGAGCACTTGAAATGTACCAGTGTGAAGTGAAACAGGTTGTGTCAAGTACATACTGATTTTGAAGTCTACTAGAAAATTAGAATAGAAAATATTAATAACTGTATGCAAATTTCATATCAAAATAATGCTTTAGATATATTGGAATATATATAACAAAAATTATTATAGTTAATTTAACCTGTTTCTTTTTACCTTTTCAATGTGGTTACTAGAAAAATTTACATTATATATGTGGTTCACATTGTTTCTACATACATACAGCTTAATATATTTCTGAAAGCGCCAATAAAACATCCAGGGGCTTTGAAATGCAGCAGTGTGGCTGCTTCAGCAACAGCAGTAGCTACATTATCAGCATTGTAGCAATAGCAAGAGGAAGCTGTTGTAGTCAGGCAGTTGGCCAAAGTCATGTCCTGTGTTCCTTTTAGGTAAATTTTGCATGTGCACAAATGGAGGTAACTCCTATTTTCCCTCTGCCTTCACTTCTCTCATAAAGCACTTCTCCCAGGCTTAGTGGGTACAAGCTGGGCTCTGGTATCAGACTGCATAAATTCCAAACTCAGCTCTCCAGTTACAAGTTATAAAAACATAGGAAAGCACTTCACATTCCTAAGCCTCTGTTTCCTCAGCCATAAAACAAGAAAAAAATATACCTACTAACTCATTAAGTTAGGAGGACAAAATCCTGTAATGTAAGTGCTTTTGTGGTATACAGAAATTCCAAGCCTTTTTGCCCCTTTTAGTAACTCAGTTATAATTTTGGATTACCCACAGGAACCTTTTCTTTCATTTCCTTTAAAAAAAAAAAAAAAAGAAGAGAATCTGAATGGTGGGTAAAAGTTAATCCCTTGCTTCTCCATATACATAAGACTCCAAAGTAAGGAAAGGTATTGTAATCTCTCACCTGTGAGCGTCTTCAATCCTTCTGTGAAGAGTGATTGGAACTCTGGGGACTCCAACTTCATTGTAAATAGATACTGCTTCAGGAGGCACAGTCTACTCCAACTACAGTTAAGTAATGGCCTGTGCCAGGGAGACAGGTACCTCAACATCTGGAAAGTCACCAACCATACATCTGTAAGGCAAATGTGCTTGTACAGCAATGAAACAAGTGAAGGAAAATGAAGGGGGCACATTTAAATTTTATTTATCAACTGAGAGAAATTCATGTCCTGTTTAACTGAAAAACTGAAAGAAGCAACAATCTGTGGGATGGTTATGACTACATCTGTGCTTGCAGCTATCCGGTTTTGTACTCCTAGAGCACTTAGTACTATTCTTGCATACCACATTTTACTGTTATAATATTCTCCTGGGAGTTGGGTTCCAGTTAAAGCGTGAGGGGTACATAGCTGCTAAGTAACAGTGGTTCCAGAAAATTTAACTGGAAGACCTGCACGAACACTTGGCCTCGTCCACAACGTGTCCTAGTCACCTGTATATATCACCCTACTCTCCCACAAGCGCCTGAAATTAACGACTCAGGGAACTGTAAAAATATTTTTACAATTCCAGGAACTGTAAAAATATTTTCCCATGACTTGGTTTTACCATCTTGCATTTTCCTCGTTCACCTTTTCTTCCTATCGGGCAGTCTCCTGATTCCCACCCATGTCCTGCCTTCCCTTCTCCATCAGGTGGGCCTCCGTGAGGGGGCAGAAGCGCTCAAGCGACCCCAACCGAAACTAGTAGAGAAGAACCATTCCTTTCCTTAGAAAGCATGTTTGAAAGAACTGCGTTTCCCACGAGGGGGCGAGTTCCCCTTACCGAGACCACACGGGAAGGAAAAACTGACTCGGTTTCCTTTCACCCTTGCCCCGAAAGGGCGTGTCCCGCCCCCACCCTAGGTGCTGGACCCAGAAGGCTCCGCAGTCCTGCCGCGAGGAAGGGACAGTGCGCCGGGGAAGCCCAGTGAATCAGCGTGTCGCCAGCCCAGACGAGGTCGGGACGCGGCCTCTCCGACTCCACGCTGGGCTCTTTTCCCTCGAGCCCCAAGGGACCTCTACGCCGCACCCTGCTCGGGTCTCCCCCCGTGACCCCGGTCAGCCGCACATGCGACCCGGAGAGAACAGTCGCCCCGCACAGGCCTCCACCGCGTCCCCGCGCACCCACTTACCAGCGCCGCCGCCGCCACGCACGCTTCCGGGGCGTTGGACGTGGTGACGACGCCGACGGCACGTCGGCCCACGGCGAAGGGGACGTCACGGCAGGGCGTGGTCGGAGCCCGGGTTGGCGCTTTCGGCGGCTCTGGGCCAGGTGGGTTATTTTCCTGGTGTGCTGGCGCTTCTTGTTTACTCTGCGGTCAGACGTTCATCTGCCCAGCCTGCCCGTGTGACCTCGGCCAAGTGGTGCTGTTTTCGTTTATAGACGGGACTAAGATCTTTCTCAGGATTGTTGTCAGGCTTAAATGTCACGGTTGTTAACTGCCTGGCCCTGAGGAAGTGCTCGGTAAATGTTACCTTGATGTTTTTCCTGTCGCCCGACTGCAACTGCACGTGACTCATGTTATTGTTCTGTACCCGTCTCTACGCATGATTAAGTCCACAATTTAAAACATGTTCAGAATCAGAGACACTATTAATACCTATCCACGCGGGAGCGGGTGGAGCTCAGTGGTTGAGTGCCTGCTCTGATTGTACGAGGTCCCAGGTTCAATCCCTGGTACCTACCAAAACAAAACAAAACAAAACAAAACAAAACAAAACAAACAAACAAACAAACAAACAAAAAATCTAGCCCAGTGTGTTGGGAACATCATTTCTAAGTGTAAGCCCTCCTTTGAAATTACTTTCCCACCTGGTTTGTGTAACCATTGGCTTCCCTGGCCTGGAGGTTTTTTCAGCAGTACAGTGAAGAGCCTGGATTTTGAAGAGCTTGTCTTTGATTTAGTTCTTTTCCTTTTACCGAGGGCAAAGAAGAGTGAAGACAGAGGCAAAGGAATAGGAGTACAGCCTTAAACCCTTAAAATGAGAAAATTCCCAGACATTTCCCAATTGTCTTAAAAATAAAGTCTGTACCACAGACATTAAAATGTAAGTTCATGTAAAAATGTGTGTCGTTTTAAAATAACAACTTTCCCTAAAATTTTCTTAGAAAAATTCATGTGCCATGGTATTTTTGTGGTGTCCAGTTACCAGGCCTTTTATCTTCAGGGATATTAAGTATCCCATTTTGTGAAACACAAGTTTCTCCAACTTGTCATTCAAAGATAGTGTTGATTCAATCCAACCCGTAATACAGCAAGGAAAACAGCAAATCTCTCTCAAGTTTACCTCCCATTTCTCTCTGCCCTTGCTCTAGGTAAACTGGACCAAGAACCTTCATTGCTCTCTCCACCTAGAATGGCCATTTCCCAAAGTACCACCTATGAAAGGTGACACTAATTATAACAGCTATTTATAATAATTTATTTTGTGCCAGTCACATTGCTGGGCACTTTAGGCATTAATCTCACTCCTCATGACCATCCTACGTGGTTCTCAGCCCTAATCTAAAGAACAGGAAATGAGGGTTCTTTCCTATCTCTTAAAACCCTGGTTACGAATCAGCTAAAGCACCCAAAAATCTGTTTTCCTCAGCAGGAATTCATTTCCATGCCCTTCTTGTTGCAGATCACACTTTCCCTAATAGCACAGACTGTTACCTAAACTATTTGGGTTCAAATCTCAGCTCTGCCACTTAGCTGTGTAAGTTGAAGTAAATTACTGAACTCTATGCCTCTGTTTCTCATCTATAAAATGAGGATAATGAAGTTCCTACACATTTTTGGATATTTCAATGAATCATCACATGAATGGCATACCCGATGCATAATAAGGACTCAGTAACTTTTTTTTAAAACCATTAATCCAGTTCTTGTGTGCATTTCCTTCTACCTGATTATAAACTCACTGAGCACATTAACATGTGCACTAAGTAACTATTTGTGGTTGTATAAGTAAACGATTTTAAAACAAAAACACCCCCCCCAAAAAAACTGTAGATAAAGTTACCTTCTAACCTTGCTAATTCAAAAAGACCATTTTTTAAAAAAAAATTTGTTTTCTCTTTCATGTGACAACTAATGTGGTTTTGCTCGTTCACCAATAGAGAACTTCTCCAATAGAGAACTGTTTTTCTTCCACAACACCTCCTTCTAGTCACTGTTGCTACAAAATATTGGCCCAGCCAAATCTACCTTGAGAGCAGTGTCCGACAGGGTGTGACCAGCTTAAAAAAATAATAAGAACAAACAAATAAAAAACTTCTTCCTAATAGAATGTAAAGTACTGATGCAGAACATGATAATGAGATACTCTTACCATGATAAATAATCCACAGTATGTTAAGAAATATTAGTTCAGATTTCATTGGGCCTCAAATCTAATGACAAACTTTATATATAGACATATATAGATCCTCGATAAGAATTGATCAGAGAATGTCTCTCTGAGATTTAAATGATGAGAAGAAGCCAGTCACTACAAAACAGGTTGGGAAGAGCATTCCAGGAAGAGGAAACTGACCTGGGGCAGGGGGGTGGGGGTGGGGATAAAAGAAACCCAGAATGAGGGAGAAGGAATAGGGCAGAACATGTGGCTGGAGAAACAGGCAAAGGCCAGCTCAAGCAGGTCTACCAGACCATGGTAACGAGTATAGGTTTTATTAATGGATAATACCCAAGACAGCAACAAGATTTTTCTTACTGCTTGTCAAGAATGGACAAAAGAAAAATGAAAAAAGAAAGCATAAGCAGAGTCCACCACCCAAGTGGGAAATATGGTGGCCTGGACTACGGCAGAGATGGAGAGACATGACAACTTCAAAGTATATTCTATATACATAATAGAATAGACAGTGAGTATAGATTGATTTGAGATGAGGGATGGAAGAAATGGAGGGCTTCAGAATGTCTCTTAGGTTTCTGTTCCAAATGAGGAGGGTGAAGTAAGCTTTTTCCTTTAAAGAAATCACATCTAAATGAAGCAATTTAAAGAGAACTTAGGGACTCACCCAGGACAACTAACGAGATAATGATGGACAACATCCATCCCATGGAACAGAGAGTGTCTGCAACTGCAAGCAAGATAATTCCATCCATCTGCCCCATGGGATCTAAGCCCCCTCTCAACTAGAAACAGAGTGGGCATCACTATCCCCAAATCCTCAAGATTGGGGAATGAACAGTGGACTAAAGTAGACTTATTATTCTAGCAGTGGAAGAACTTGTATCATCATAAAGGCAGTGGCCACCAGAAGGGAGGGAAAGGGAAGGGCATTTTCAGAACATTGGAATTGTCTTGCATGACATTGCAATGATGGATACAGGCCATTATACATTTTGTCATAACCTATAAAAATCGTGTGGGGCAGAGTGTAAACTATAATGTAAACTATATATCATGGTCAGTAGCAATGCTTCAATATGTGTTCATCAATTGTAACAAATGTACCACACTAATGAAATATGTTGTTAATGGGGGGAAGTGTGGGAGGGGGAGGGGGTTAGGCATATGGGAATCCCCTATATTTTTTATGTAACATTTATGTAATCTAAACCTTCTTTTAAAAAAATTAAATTTTTTTTTAAAAAAAACTCAGGAAGGCAGTTTTAAATATAAATTGAAAAGTGGTTTCTTTTGCTCTTAAGGAAACTTCTTGGAAAGTGAACTGAATTTTCTCAAAGTAGAAGTGATATTAAGACTACCAAAAGAGGACTCATTTAGAAAACCAGGAGACAAGTCTCAGAACAGTAGAATTGGGGTCATACCAATAAAGCTCCCTTTAATCAGTGATATATCCTTTGGTGAGGGCTCTGAGGTTCTCAAAGAAGATAAGAAGAACGTTAACACTTGGCACAAGGTAGGCACTCTAAAAATTGTTAGGGCTTATATATGGGTTATAAAAGACATTTGGCATTTGGCTGCTGTTTGGGATGATGGAAAAGTTTTGGAAATGGATGGTGGTGATCGTGGCACAATGCTATGAATGTAATTAACAGCAGTGAATTGTATACTTGAATGTGGTTATAAAATGGGAAATGTTATGTTGCATATCTGTTACCACAATAAAAATTTAAAAAGAAAAAGAAAATCACTTGCCAATACTGTCAATAACCATGAAAGGTTTAACTTCCCTTTAATTTGGAAATTCTACTTCCAGTAATCTAACCTACAACAACAATCTAAAATATGGAAAAGCCTCTATGCAAGCAAATGCCTATTGCAGTTCACAACAGCCCAAAATACTGGAAATATGTAGATACCCAAGTAAAAAGGAATACTTAAATGATTGTGGCACATTCGCTTGATGTGATATTATGCTGTCACCTACAAGTATATGAATAATATTAAATAATATGGGCAATACTAATGATAGACATTGCATTTAAAAGTCATATAAAAACTTGGGACTTCAGGTAATGGAGGATTGGCTTATATGAGACCAATCTTTTTACAGATAAAAACTATCAACTCTGGACAAAATAAGGAAAGCAATTAGCTGAAAGAAATGTAGTGCAGCCAAAAGTAAGGAGAAACTTGAAGGTAGTCTAAACTTGGATAAAGAGGGGGGCACTGAGGGAGTTACTAATTTCTAAAAAGTTTTTCCTGAAAGTAGATCCCGGTAGGCTCCAAGCTGAGTGGCTAACACTTGAGTAAGAAACTTGATCTTATTGGCTTGAAGAGCCTGGGGATAAGGTTCCATAGCCCTGGAAAGTAGGAAATGAAATCCTGGAAAAGAGAGAGCCAGAGATGGGTGTTTTAGTTTCCTAGGCTGCCAAAATGCAATACACCAGAAATGGGTTGTCTTTTACAAAAGGGATTTATTATGTTGCAAGCTTACAGTTTTGAGGCTGAGAAAAATGTTCAAATCAAGGCATCATCTGGCAATGCTTTCTCCCCGAAGACAGGCTGCTGGTGATCTTGGACTCCTTTATCACATGGCAAGGGACATGCCAGCATCTGCTGGTCTCCCTTCTCTTTCAGGTTTTGTTGCGTCAGCTTCTGGTTTTCTCCAGCTTTCTCTCTCCATAGTCATCATGTTTATAAAGGACTCCAGCAAGAGGATTAGGACCTACTCTGGGTCACACCTTACTGAAGTAACCTAATCAAAAGGCCTTTAACTGAGGTAACCTAATCAAAAGGTCCCACCTACAATAGGTTCACACCCACAGCAATGGATTAGTTCTAAGGACATGAATTTTCTGGGGTCCATAAAAGCCTCAAACTACCACAGTAGGAGCCCTAAATTTTGTGTATTTAATCTATCCAAGGAGGACATCCAAGTCTAAAAGAACTGAATAGAGATTTTAGCTACTTCCCATGACAGGAAAGATTTTGGAGTTTTAGTTCATACAAGATAACTGTTAAAATAATAATAATAATAATAATATATCCCAGAGGAACATAACAGAATTCATAATCAAAATGTATCACAATGTCAATGATGCAATCCAAATATACCAGACATAAAAAGAATTAAGAAAATATGACCCAGGCAAAAGAGAATAGGCAAGCAAAGATAATAACCCAGAAATGACCCACATGTTGAAATTAGCAGACAAGAATTTTTAAAAGCAATTTTATTGAGATATATTCACATTCCATACATGTGGAAGTTTGAAATTATTTTATGAATCCCAAAAAGAAAGATTATGTTTGTAAGCTAATCTATTCCTCTGGGTGTGATACCCTTTGATTGTATTAAATGCAGTTGAGAGGCCTTTGATTATATTACTTGATAAGATTGCTAGTAGAATCTTTTTTATTGGACTATGCCAGTGAGGTGTGACTCAGGATGAGTCCCCACCCTCTTGCTGGATCTGATATTAATGGACACTCACTCAGACAGACACTGGAAGAGAGAGCTCTGCCATTTTTGATCCTGCCATGTGACGAGATTCAAACAGCTGAGGCCCTGGGAGAGATAAGCCATTTGCCTGATAGCTTACAGCTGAAATTGAGAAGAGAGGGAATAGCTGAGATTGATATAGGAACCTCTAAGAGACAAGCCCTATGCCAGCTTGCAGCTGAAATATGGAAGAAAGCAGAACAGCTGAGCCTGAGAGAGAAAGCTAGGAGGGAAGGAGAGACCAGGCAGAGATCACCTGCCATCTTACTTCACCAACTGACTTTGGTGAGAAAGCACCTCTTATGGTGCCTTGAGCTGGACTTTTCATGGCCATGGAACTATAAGCTATTACCCCAAATAAATACCCTTTATAAAAGCCAACACATTTCTTGTACTTTGCATCAGTGCCCCTTTAGCAAAATAATACAAAACAGTCCATCTAATGTGCACATTCAATGGCATTTAGTGTGATCACAGAGTTGTGCATTCATCACCACAATCAATTTTAGGGTATTTACATTACTCCAAAAGGAGAAAAAAAAACCTTAGCTGTCACCTCTCAATATAATGGATAATAAACGTGTTATGTTTGGCAAAAGAAAAATCTTACAGATTCCAGAAACCCAGAACACTCAAAGTAGGAAAAATAACAAACGAACAAACAGCAACAAAAAAACGTACACACACCAAGGCATATCATAGCCAAACTCTTGAAAAGAAAAAGATAAAGGGAGAATTGTCAAAGCAAATAGAGAAAATATCATATTACATATAAGGAAAAAATAAGAATGACTGTTCCCCTTCTCATCAAAAACTATATAGATCAGAGATAGTGAAAGAAGATCTGAAATAAGTGCTGAAAGAGAAAAATAAGTCAACCCAGAAATCTATATCCAGTTCTAGCAGTTTGATATTATTGAGAAATTCCAAAAAGAAATATTGAATTATGTTTGTAAACTGGTCTTTTCCCCTGGGCATATTAGAGTGTATTGGATTTAGAGGTTTTGCTTTTATTTGATTAAATAATGATTAAGGTATTGATTTGGGCCACGTCAGTAGGACATTGAGTCCCTGCCCCCTTGGTGGGCAGGGACTTACAGAAAAACCACACAGCAGAGAAGGGAGGTTGGAGTATTGATATTAGAGCCCAGGAAGTAAACACACAAGAGAAGAACACAGAGGAATAGAGACGGCTCCTTAGACATGGCGGAGCCATCCTGATAGTCTACAGCTAGCCTTGTGAAGAGAGCACAGCTGCTGAGCCCAGAGAGAAATGGAGCCCTGGGAAGAGAGGAACCCAGGAAGCCTGAACCCTTGGCAGAAGTCAGCAGCCATCTTGCTCCAACACATGGCAACAGACTATGATGAGGGAAGTAACTTATGCTTTATGGCCTGGTAACTATAAGCTTCTACCCCAAATAAATACCCTTTATAAAAGCCAACAGATTTCTGGTATTTTGCATCAGCACCCCTTTGGCTGACTAATACACAAACAAAAACATCCTTCAAGAAAGAAGACAAATTGAAGATATTTTCAGATAACAAAAACTAGGAGAATTTTCACCTAACTGCTGAAAAAAGGTCTTCTGGCTAGAAAGAAATGATACCACTTAAGAAAGGAATTAAGAACACTAAAAATGATAATATGTGGGTAAACATAAAAAGCTTATCTTTAATTCTGCATTCCTTTAAAATACATATTAGTGTTTAAAATATTTGTAACACTATGTTTTGGAGTTTATAAAGTATATGGATGTGTAATGGATATGATAACTGTATTAGTTTCCAAGGGCTGCCATAACAAAGAACCACAAACTGGGTGGCTTAAAACAATAGAAATTTACTCTCTCAGTCTGGAGGCTGGAAGTCCAAAATCAGGGTGTCAGCAGGGTTGGTACCTTCTGAAGGCTCTGAGGGAGAAATCGTCCCATGTCTCGTCTAGCTTCTGGTGGTTGTAAGCCATCTGTGGTATTCTTTGGCTTGCACACACATCACTCCAAATCTGCCTGTGTCTTCACATGGCATTCTCTTCTCTGTGTGTGTCTCTCTCTGCAAATCCCTATCTCCTTATAAGGGCACCAGTCATTGGATTTAGGGCCGACCCTAATCCCATTTGACCTCATCTTAACTTGATTACAACTTAAAAAACCCTATTTCCTAATAAGGTCACAGTGACAGGTTCCAGGATGACACAAATTTGAGGGTGACACTATTCATTTTACTAAAACAACTGTATCATAAAAGACATGGTAGGGAGTAAGTAGACTGTCACAAATTAAAGATATATATTGTCATCCCTAGAGCAACCATTAAATGGACTTTTAAAAAATATTCAATTAACCCAGGCAAGATCACAAAAGAAGAGCAAAGTAAATCTAACTTAAATAGAAGGAAAAAAAGAAGGAATAATATAAGAGCAGAAATCAATAGAAAAGAAAAACAGAGAAAATTAACAAATCCAAAGTTGGTTCTTTGAAAAGATTTTATTTTTATATAAAATCCCTAAGTAGACTGACCAAGAAAATAAAATAGAGAACTCAGTGAAAAAGATGATATCACTACAGATCATATACAAATTACAGGATAATAAGGGAACATTATGGACAATTTTATGCCAATCAATATGACAATGTAGATTAAATGGACAAATTATTTGAAAAATATAACTTAGTACTGAAACAGGATATATATATTTTTTAATTTCAAGAGTCCTTTGCTGTTAAAGAAGTTGAATTTTGTGTGACAAACTTTCAATGAAGAAAATTCCAGATCCAGATGGTCAAATTTATCAAACACTTAAGGAAGAAATAACATCAATCTTATACAAGTTTTGTTCAGAAAATAGAGGAGGGAATACTTATCTATGTGTTTTAAGGCCAGCAAAACCTTAATAACAAATCTGAGATAGATATTACAAAAATATTAATTTACAGATCAATTTTATTAAATGTCCTTAATGAAATATTAGTAAATCGAGTCCAGCAATATATAGAAAGATAAAATATTATGATCAATTAGGTCTTATACCAGGAATGGAAGGTGGGTATAGCGTTAGAAACCAATCAATGTAATTCAGCATATTAACAGCTAAGTAAGAAAAACTATATAATCACCCCTAACAGATATAGAAATAGCACTTAAGAAAATTCAACATCCGTTAATGATAACCTTCAGAAAATTATAAGTAGAAGGGACTTCTTCAATCTGCTCAAGGATATCTATGAAAAGTTTACAGCTAATATCACAACTAATGGAGAATTAGTGAACATTTCCCCCCTAATATCAGTAGCAAGGTAAGGATGCCCACTCTCTGCACTTCTTTTCAAGATTTTGTTGTAGTTCATAACATAAGGCAAGAAAATGAAGCAAAAGATATAACAACTGAGAAGGAAGTAAAATCGCCTCTATTTTCAGATGACATGATAGTGTATTTAGAAATCAAAGGAATAGACTTCACTTCACCCTGCAGCCGCTGCAGCTGCCTCCCAATCTTGAACAAGACTAGTGGCTTCAGCTATGAGTGGAGCGGCGATGCCAGTCCCCTCAGGAGACAACCAGATCAGTCCTCCCCACGACCTCACCATGGCGACCTATGGACAGAGCTGCATGCAGCCAATGTGTATTCCCCCATCACATGCTGACCTTTGCCAAGCTGCCAGAGATATTTGCAACAAGATTTGTTTTTGGGTTGGTGAAACTTGATGTGAAAACAAAGTCATGCAGTGGCTTGGAATTCTCAACATCTGGTTCACCTAATACAGACAACTGTGAAGTTACCGGGACCTTGGGGACCAAATACAAATGGTGTGATTATGGTCTCATTTTCACAGAAAAATTCAACACTGATAACGCTCTGGGAGCAGAAATTGCAATCAAAGGCCAGATTTGTCAAGGTTTGAAACTGACATCTGATACCACCTTCTCACCAAACACAAGAAAGAAAAGTGGTAAAATCCAGTCTTATTACAAGAGGGAGTGTATAAGCCTTGGTTGTGATGTTGACGATTTTGCTGGACCTGCAGTCCGTGGTTCAGCCATCTTTGGTTATGAGGCCTGGCTTGCTGGTTATCAGATGACCTTTGACAGTGCCATTGCTGACAAGGAATAATTTTGAAGGAGGCTACAGGACTGGAGATTTCCAGTTACACACAAATGTCAATGATGGGGCAGAATTTGGAGGATCAATTTATCCGAAGGTATGTGAAGATCTTGACACGTCAGTAAACCTTGCTTGGACATCAGGTGCCAACTGCACTCATTTTGGCATTGCAGCTAAATATCAGTTGGATCCCACTGCTTCCATTTCTGCAAAAGTCAACAACTCTAGTTTAGTTGGAGTGGGCTCCACTCAGAATCTGAGGTCTGGTGTGAAGCTTACACTGTCTGCTCTGGTAGATGAGCAGAACATTAATGCTGGAGGCCAGAAACTTGGGCTGGCCCTGGAGTTGGAGGCTTAACCCAGCTGAAGAAACCTGGTTTCTAGTTGAATTGGTTTTTCTAGTTACCAATACTGCAGTGGTACAGTTACCTATACATTATTGAAATGTCTTTAACTGTTGAATATGCTACTCACCAATAATGAAATAGACTTTTATGAAAACTGTACAATTGTATGCATGTTTGTTTTTATGTTCCTTTACAATGAGATATGATAGTCCCATTGAATGAGATGGATCAGTGGATGTTTCAAAATGAGGTTTAAAATTTTTCTTTAAATTAAACCATCATTAGAAATACTTTGGTATCTCCATACATTACAATTTTTTTCAGATTTATTTTATTTATTTATTTCTCCCCACCCCCTCATTGTTTGCAATCACTGTCTGTTTGTCTTCCTTTCAGGAGGCACCGGGAACTGAACTTGGGGCCTCCCATGTGGGAGGGAGGTACCTAATCGCTTAAGGCACCTCCGCTCCCTGCTTTGTTGTATCTCTCATTATGTTTTCCTCCCTGTGTCTCTTGTTGTGTTATCTTGTTGCGTCATCTTGTTGAGTCAGTTCTCTGTCTTGCTTGTCTTCTCTAGGAGGCAATGGGAACCAAACCCAGGACCTCCCATATGATAAGTGGGAGCTCAATCACATGAGCCACATCTGCTTCCCCATACATTAACAATTATGAATAAAATAAGTATACATTTAAAAAAAGAAATAATAGGAATCAACAAAACTGTAAGAACTAAGTTGGTGAGGTCTCAGGATAAAAGGTTAATATATAAAAACAAATCATATTTTATATATAAGCAACAAATAGTTATAAGTATAGTTTTAAAATTCTAATTTCAATAGCAGCAAAAATATAAAATATATAGGAATAAATGTAACAAGAGAATATATACAGTTGGCAGACAAGCATATGTAAAGATGTTCAACCATTAGGGAAATGTAAATTAGAATCCCAATGAGAAACCATTACACATCTATTAGAATGCAAAAAAAAAAAAAAAAAAGAATGCCAATACAAAGTTCTGGAGAAGATATGAAGCAACTAGAACTCTTATACATTGTTGGTGGGTACACAAACTAGTACAGCCACTTGGGAAAACAGTTTTGTGGTTTCTGACAAAATTAAATATACACTTAACATACAACCTAGCAATTTCACCCCTAGATATTTGCCTGTAGAATTGAAACATGTTCACAGAAAAAAACTATGCAAATGTTTATAGTATCTTTATTCATAACCATAAGAAGCTGGAAGCATCCTCAGTTTTCTCCAACTACTGAATGGATAACTGTGGAACATCCATGCCAAGGAATACTACTCAACAATATAAAAGAACAAAGTACTGATACAACAACCTGTCTGAATCTCAAGTGAAGAAAGCGAGACTCAAGAGGCTACATATAGTATGATTCCATGTATTTGACATTCTGGCAGAGGCAAAACTATAGGGATAGAAAACATAGAAGTTGTTGCCAAGGGTGGGAGATGAGGGGAAGGGTTGACTACAAAGGAGCATAAGAGAATTTTGGGGATAGGGGATGATGTATTTGTTCTATAGCTTGAATATGGTGGTGATTATATGACTTTATGTTTGACAAAACACATAGAGCAATACACCAAAATGGGTAAATTACTTCAATAAACCTAACCGAAAGATTATATTTCCAAATATTAGCAAAAAAAACAACTTAACATGAAATATTTTTAAAACT
>PVKH010001408.1:20193-30787 GCA_004027955.1 Chaetophractus vellerosus
ACGAGCTGGGAAATTCTCTCCGAATGTTGAAATCAGTTCCCTTTTATAAGCAGTCAACTGAATGGATAACAGCGTCATCCATTCTTCATCCAATCTTGCTGATTGATGCAGATGCAATTAGCCCCAGGCTTGCTGGACCCAACAGCTGGGCACAATTACCTGGCCGAGTTGACACATTAGCCTAGCCATCACACTATACATAAAAGGGCTCTCAAGGAATGCTTACACAAATGAATTTTGTTATTAAAGAATTTAATATGAAAGCAGGATGAAGAACTTTGAGTCCATTAAAATAAAGGGGAAAAGAACTCTGTAGACAGAATGCCCAACTCAACTCCCCAGTATACTGGTGACAACAATGCAAATGATCCAAAAGTTCTCCCTTCTCCATAGAAGATGTTTACAACTATCTCTTACTATAAACCCATCCTAAGGGAAGTAAAACTACCTGGAAAGTAACTGACATTTACTCCACAGAAATCATACAGGAAGTTTTCTCTTTGTAGAGTATATACCCCAAAGTAAATATCATGGACAGAGAGTGCTGGTGGAGTGTGGCAGTTTTCTACCATACTGTGGAAATACTACAGCCATGAATATTATTCTTCAGTTATAAGGCAACATATTAACAAGGCGTGATGATTTGAAGCCATATCTATCCCAGAAAAGTATGTTCTTAAAGCTAATCCATTCCTGTGGGTATAAACCTATTGTAAGTAGGACCTTTTGATGAGATTACTTCACTTAAGGAATAGCCCAGGATGAGTCTTAATCCTCTTACTGGCATCCTTTAGAAGAGAATGAAATTCAGACAAAGAGAGAAAGCCACAGAAGTAGGAAGCTGAAAGCAACGAAACTCAAAAGAGAAGGGAGAAACTAGTAGATGTTGCCATACGCTTTGCCTTTATTATAATAGAGGAGACCAGGATCACCAGGAGCCAGTTTTTGGGAAGAAAGCATGGCCTTGATGATATGGACATTTTTCTAAGTCTCAAAACTGTAAGCTTGTAAGTTAATAAATTTCCATTGTTAAAAAACAACCCATTTTTATGGTATTTGCGTAAGCAGTTTAGCAAACTAAAACACAGAGATAGTCAAGAAAATGAATAAAATAGCTTCTTAGTTTGCCAGACCTGATATTTTTATAACAAATACCACAAACTGGCTGGCTTTAACAACAGGAATTTGTTGGCTCACAGATTGGAGGCCAGAATTCCCAAATCAAGGTATCAGCAGGCCATACTTTCTCCAAAATCTGTCGTGTTCTGGTGGTGGCTTGTTGGCACTCAATCTCTGCCTCTGTCCCTGGGCAATCTGTCTCTTTCTGTTTCCTCCTCTGGCTTCTAGTTCTGTAACTAAATTTCCTTTGTTTATAAGGTCTCCTGATTCAATTTAGATTTTTGAAGCTCCCACTCACAAATGAATCCACACCCACAGGAGAGGGATTAAGGACTTGAACATGTCTTTGTGGGGGACATGATTCAATCTACTGCAGGCAATTTAGAAATATGCATCAACATTTAGTAGGCACACCAACTTTAGGTCTTAATAGTTATCAATCCTAATCTGAAAATCTATTAATACTGATTTGAATGTCCTTCCTTGCTGGTTAGTGACCCATCAAGGGTGTACAACATCCACCTTTCCTCCTAGTAAATCAGATCTTACTTAGATTCCAGTCTTCATACATCCTGTAGCCAAAATGTGGTTCCGATATGTTATCTTGTCTCTTGGGTCATCTAAGTTTTGGTTGTGTTCTTTTAAAATTGATTTATTTCTGTGCACCAGAGGGAGAAACAACGGTTCATGTACAGCAGTTGTGAACATAACACTGTTTTCATTCATTCATCCATCCATCAAAATTTTTGTAAGTTCCTACAACAAACTAATGGCATGAGTTAATAATGCTAAGACTACGTAACAACTTAGGCATTATTCTAAGCACTGTATATGTATTAATTCATTCAATCCTCACAAACACTAATGTGGTAGTTTATAAAGAGGAAACCAAGGCATAAAGAGGTTAGATTCATTTGTATAAGATCACAAGCTACTAAGTGGTACAAGCATAATTCGAACCCAGACATTCTGACTCAAAACCAGCACTGAACATTGATAAGGCTAGAGAAGCAGTTACGGACAAGACCATGCAGGGATGGGCAGTCCACGTTTTGAAATTTGGATTTATTTTTAATTGTATTGCAAAGACAGTAAAGGTTTGTTAGCAAAGAGCTTTCATAAACTGATTTGCATGTGTAAAGATTAGTCTAGCTGCAGCATAGAGAATGGATGGGAGGGGTCTGGCCAGGAGCTCAGCTCACAGGGTTGTTCAGCAAGGGAGGAAGGTGGTTTGGACTAGGAAGTTGTCAGTGGAAGAGGAAACAAGTAGATGGATACAAGAGTAAAACCAAAAAGATGTGAGGGTGGTATGCATGTGAGGAGTGAGGGAAAGGGGAACTCATAGATAACCCCTGTATTAGCTTCCTCTTGCTGCTGTAACAAATTACCACAGACATAGTGGCTTAAAACAACACAAATTTATTATCTTACAGGTATGGAGGCCAGAAGTTCAAAATGGGGACTCCCGGGAAGATGGCACACTAGAAAGCATGGGACTCTCCTCTCCCAGGAAAATAGCTAGAGGACACGTAGAAACGGCCTTGTAAAAAATCTTCTAGCGATTAGGACACCAGGGGAAGGCTGGATACCACCCAGAAGAGAGAGGGACAAAACTATGAATTAAAGGCAGCAGCTGCTACTGCTGGCACCCTCCCCCCACACTAAAGACACTTTTGAATTCTCAGGCCTCTGGGCCATGCCTACAGACAAAGGGGGCTCCAGGGATCCACCTCCCCAAGAAAGGGGAGAGAGAGGGACACAGCCTAAGGCTGACTCAGCTTTTGACCCACACATTTGGTCTGCTGTAGCCCAGGAGCCCTTCCAGGCTGGGTGGGGATCTGCCATTGTTTGTCTTGGGAGCCAGCACAAGATTAAAGAAATTCAACCTGCTTAATCTCCCTCTCTAATAACCAGGACTGATGAGGATGCAGAGGGGAGTGGAATTATTTCCTACCTGGGAAAAGGGAGGAGGCTGCCAACAGAGGTTGTCAAACTGTCTCTGAGAAAGTTTGAATTACAAGGCTCTTAGCCTCCAGGAAAGAACCTATGTCACATTGATCCAGTCCACCTTGCAGCAAACACACTCTGACCAGGCATTGAACTGAGAGGACTGTCAAAGTTTGCCATCTGCTGGCAGACCTAGGAAGTGCACGTGAGGAAATTAAAAGTAAGTAAGTAGGAGAGACCTTTTTCGGTCTTTATATCCTTTCTGCCCAAGGCCCTAGGAAGTGGATCTGCAACACATTACTGGGTCCAGAGCCCAGTTTTTAGCAACTAACAGGGACAATCCTAAAGATCCAGGTTGAACCAAGAATCGAAGAACAGCAGTAACACACCGCCTCATGCCACTAAATCCCTACAAAAGAGAGGAATTGAGCATCTAAGTAAAGTCAGCATCCTAATTGGATGCCTAGACATCAGCAAAAAATTATAAGCCATACTAAGAAAATGGAAGACATGACCCAAGAAAAGGAATATATTAAAGCCCCAGAAGAGATGCAGAATTTGAGACAGTTAATTAATGAGATGCACACAAATTTCCAAAATCAAATTAATGAGTTGGAAGACAATATGGCTAAAGAGATAAATGACATCAAGAAGACACTGAGCAAGCACAAAGAAGAATTTAAAAGCCTGAATAGAAAAGTAACAGAGTTCATGGGAATGAAAGACATGGTAGGTAAGATAAAAACACATTAGAGGCATACAACAGCAGACTTGAAATGACAAAAGAAAGAATAAGTGATACCAAAGACAGAACAGTTGAAGAGAGAAAAGAACAGGGAAAAAAGAATGGAAAAAATTGAGCAGGGGCTTAGGGAGTTGAATGACAACATGAAACACAACAACATACATGTCATGGGAGTTCCAGAAGGAGAAGGGAAAAGGGGCAGAAAGAGTATTTGAGGAAATAATAGCTGAAAATTTCCCAACTCTCATGAAAGAAATGAACTTACATGTCCAAGAAATGCAGGGTACCGCAATCAGAAAAAAATCCGAATAGATGTACTCCAAGACACTACTCAGAATGTCAAACGTCAAATATAAAAAGAAAATTCTGAGAGTAGCAAGGGAGAAACAAACCATCAAATACAAGGTATGCCCAGTAAGACTTAGCACAGATTTCTTATCAGAAACCATGGAGGGAAGAGGACAGTGGTATAATACAATTAGGATACTGAAAGAGAAAAACTGCCAGCTGTAAGTCTTTATCCAGCAAAATTGTCCTTCAAATATGAAGGTGAGTGTAGCAGTTTGATATTATTTATGAATTCCAAAAGAAAAAGGATATTGATTATGTTTGGAAACTGGTCTGTTCCTCTGGGCATGATGCCCTTTGATCTTATTAAATTCAAAGGTTTTATGTTTACCTGATTAAGTCAAGATTAGGACTTTGATTGGACCACGTCAGTAGGATGTGACATAGGGTTGAGTCCCCACCCCCTTGGTGGGCTGATAGAAACAGATACTCACTCAAGAAGACTCACAGAAGAAGATACACAAGAGGAAGAGAGAGAGCTCCACAGTCACAGCAGAGGAGAGAACTTTGATTCAGCGGCTCTGGGAAGAGGAATGAGCCATTTGCCCAATAGTTTGCTGCACTGAGAAAGCCCAGAAAGAAACAAGCCCTATGCCAGCCCTGGAACTGAGAGAGAGGAAGACTGAATTCTCACAGAGATTGGCAACCATCTTTCTTCAACATGTGGCAATTGACTTTGGTGCGAAATCAACCTTGAGTTGGACATCAAGGGGCTTGTAACTGTAAGTTTCTACCCCAAATAAATACCCTTAATAAAAGCCAACAGATTTCTGGTACTTTGCATCAGCACTCCTTTTGGCTGACTAATACAGTGAGTATAAAATACAGAAACTAAGAGAGTTTGTAAAAAAGAATTTACCTTGCAGGAAATATTAAAAGAAGCCTTAGAGCCTGAAATACAAGGCAGAAAAAAACAGGAGACAGAGACTTGTAGGAGAGTATAGAAGAAACAATAGCAGAAAAGATAAAGAAAAGAGTAAAAAGACAGGCAAAAATAAGATATGACATGTGAAAACCAAATAGTAAAATGGTGGAAGTAAATAATGCATTTTCAATAATATCATTGAATGTGAATGGATTAAACTCCCCAATCAAAAGATATAGGCTGACAGAATGGATAAAAAACATGAGCCATTCATATGCTGCTTACAAGAGACTCACCTTAGACCCAGAGATACAAACCATCTGAAAGTGAAAAGTTGGAAAAAGACACTCCACATAAATAGTAACCAAAAAAGAGCAGGGGCAGCTATACTAATATTGGACAAAACAGACTTTAAATGCAAAAAGAAGGCCATTATATACTAATAAAAGGGACAATCCACCAGGAAGATATACCAGTCATAAATATCTATGCACCTAACCAGGGTGCCCCAAAATACATGAGGCAAACTCTGGCAAAACTGAAGGGAGAAACAGACATCTCTAATATAATCATTGGAGACTTTAACATTCCACTCACATCATTAGATAGAACAACTAGACAAAAGATCAACAGGGAAACAGAGAACTTGAACAATATGATAAACGAGTTAGATCTAACAGACATATACAGAACGTTGCACCCAAACTCAGTGAGTTATGCATTCTTCTCAAGTGCCCATGGAGCCTTCTCCAGGGTAGACCACATGTTAGGTCACAATGCAACTCTCAATAAATATAAAAAGATTGACATTATACAAAGCACTTTCTCAGATCATGATGGAATGAAACTGGAAATCAATGATAGACAGGAAAGGGGTAAATTCACAAATGTTGGAGGCTAAACAACACACTCCTAAATAACCAGTGGGTCAATGAAGAAATTGCAAGTGAAATCAGTAAATGTATTGAGACAAAGGACAACAAGAACACAACTTATCAAAACTCAGGGGATACAATGAAGGCAGTCTTGAGGGGGAAATTTATAGCCCTAAATGCCTATATTAAAAAAAGAAGAGAAAAAAAAAAAAAGAAGAGAGAGCTAAAATCAAAGATCTAACTGAACAGCTAGAGAAACTAGAAAAAGAACAACAAACCGATCCCAAAGCAAGCAGAAGGAAAGAAATAATAAAGATTGGAGCAGAAATAAATGAAATTGAGAACAACAACAACAACAACAACAACAAACAATAGAGAAAACCAACAAAACAAAAAGCTGGTTCTTTGAGAAGATCAATAAAATTGACAAACCCCTAGCTAGACTAACAAAGAAGAAAGGAGAGAAGACGCTAATAAATACAATCAGAAATGAAAGGGGGAAATTATGACTGACCCCACAGAAATAAAAAGGATCATAAGAAGATACTATAAGAATTTGTATGCCAACAAACTAGACAACCTAGATGAAATGGACAAATTCCTAGAAATGCACAAATAACCTACACTGAAGTGACAAGAAATACAAGAACTTAACAAGCCAATCACATTTAAGGAGATTGAATTCATCATCAAAAAATCTCCCAACAAAGAAAAGTCCATGTATTAGTCAGCCAAAGGGTGCTGATGCAGAGTACCAAAAATCTGTTGGCTTTTATAAAGGGTATTTATCTGGGGTCAAAGTTTACAGTTACAAGGCCCTAAAGAGTCCAACTCATGGTTGGTTTCTCACCAAAGTTAGTTGCCACATGTTGAAGTAAGATGCCTGGTCTCTTGGGCCTTAGCTGCTCAGCTGCTCCAGTCTTTTCAGCTGCTCCAGTCTTTTCAACTGCAACTATTAGGAGAATGGCTCATCTCTCTCCAGGGCTGCAGGATCAAAGTTCTCTCCTTTTCCATATCATGAGAAAGTTCTTTCCTCTGGCATCTATGGGGCTCTTTCTCTTTTCTTGTATATCTACTTCTGTGTGTGTCCATTTATATAGCCCACCAAGGGGGCAGAGACCTAACCCTAACTTACACCCTGCTGACATGGTGACATGGTTGAATTAAAGCCCTAATCTTAACATAATTTAATCAAAACATCCTAGCTGAATCTAATACAATCAAAGGGATCATACCCAGAGGAAAGAGCAGTTTACAAACATAATCCTTCTTTTTGGAAATCATAAATAATATCAAACTGCCATAGTCCAGAACCAGATGGCTTCATAGGTGAATTCTACCATACAATTCAAAAAGTTTAAATACCAAACCTATTTAAACTCTTCCAAAAAATTGAAGAGAGGGAAAATTATACAAAACATTTTATGAAGCCAACATCACCCTAACACCAAAGCCAGATAAAGACACTACAAGGAAGTGGATGGGGCTGAAGCCCTTGGGTGCCAGCCTACCACATGGGAGGTCCTGGGTTCAGTTCTCAGTACCTCCTAAAAAACTAAAATTAAGATGAGCAGGCAGTGAGTGGAAAACAATGGTGGTGGTGGGGGGAGAAATAAATGAATAAAATAAATCTAAAAAAAGACACTACAAGAAAAGAAATTACATACCAATCTCTCTAATGAATATAGATACAAAAATTCTCAACGAAATACTTGTACACCGAGTCCAACAACATATCAAAAGACTTATATATCACAACCAAGTGAGATTTATTCCTGGCATACAAGTCTGGTTCAACATAAGAAAATAAATCAATATAATACATCACATTAACAAATTGAAGGAAAAAAAACACATGATCATATCAACTGACATAGAAAAGACATTTGACAAAATCCAGCAGCCTTTCTTGAAAAAAAAAATACTTCAAAAGGTAGGAATAGAAGTAAAACTCCTCAATATGATAAAAGGTGTATATGAAAAACCCACAGCCAACATTGTACCTGGGGAAAGGTTGAATCTTTCCCTCTAAGATCAGGAGCAAGACAAGGATCCCCACTGTCACCATTGTTATTCAACATTGTACCAGAAGTTCTAGCTAGAACAATTGGACAAGAAAAAAAAATTAAAGGCATCCAAATAGGAAAAGAGGAAGTAAAGCTCTTACTATTTGCAGATGTCATGATCTGATATTTAGGAAATTCTGAAATGTCTACAACAAAGCTACTTGAGTTAATAAATGAGTTCAGCAAAGTGGCAGGATATAAGATCAACACGCAAAAATCACTATTGAACAATCTTAGGAGGAAATCAGGGGAAAAATTATATTTACAATGGCAACAAAAGACCCAAATACCTAAGAATCAATTTAATTAAAGAAGTACAGGACTTATATGCAGAAAATCACAAAACTGCTGAAAAAAATCAAAGACCTAAAGAAACGGAAGACATTCCGTGTTCATGGATTAGAAGACTAAATATCGTGAAGATGTCAATCCTACCCAAACTGATTTATAGATTCAATGCAATACCAATCAAAATTCCACCAGCCTACTTTACAGAAATAGAAAAGGCAATCACCAAATTCATTTGGAAGGGAAAGTACACCCAAATAGCCAAAAGCATTCTAAAGAAGAAGAGTGACATGGGAGGAAGTTCACTGTCTGACTTTGAAACATATTACTAAGCTACAGTGATCAAAACAGCATGCTACTGGCATAAAGATAGACACATCAATCAGTGGCATAGAATTGAGAATCCAGAAAAAAACCCTCACCTCTATGGCCAACTGCTTTTTGACAAACCTACCAAGTCTGTGTTAATGGGACAAAACAGTCTCTTTAACAAATGGTGCTGTGAGAACTGGATATCTGTAACAAAAAGAATGAAAGAGGACTCCTATCTCACTCCCTATACAAGAATCAACTGAAAATGGACCAAAGACCTAAATGTAAAAGTCAGGACCTTAAAACTACTAGAAGAAACTGTAGGGAAACATCTTAAAGATCTTGTGGTAAGTGATGATTTCTTGGACCTTACACCCAAAGCATGTACAACAAAAGGAAAAATAGATAAATGGAACTTCCTCAAAATTAAACACTTTGAACCTCACAGGACTTTATCAAAAGGGTAAAAAAGCTGCCACCTTTTTATTTGGAAAGCACATGTCCAATAAGGGTTTAAAGGATTTAATATCCGTGATATATAAAGAGATGTTACAACTCAATAATAAAAAGACAAACAACCGATTTTAAAAATGGGCAAAAGACTTGAATAGACATTTTTCCAAAGAAGAACCAATGACCAAAAAACACATGAAAAATTGTTCACCATCACTAATGATTAGGGAAACACAAATCGAAACTACAATGAGGTATCATTTCACAGCTATCAGATTGGCCACTATTAAAAAGGCAGAGAACTACAAGTGTTGGAGAGAATATGGAGAGCTAAGAAAATTTATTCATTGTTTGTAGGAATGTAGAATGTATAGCCACCGTGGAGGACTGTTTGGCAGTTCCTAAAGAAGTTGAATATAGATTTGCCATGTGACCCTGCAATACCACTGCTGGGTGGCACAAACATACATTTGCACACCGATGTTCATAGCAGTGTCATTCACAATTGCCAAAGGTTGGAAACAATCTGAGTGTTAGTCAACCAATGAATGGATAAACAAACTGTGGTGTATTCACACGATGGAATTTTATGCAGCTGTAAGAAGAAATGAAGCCATAAAGCATATGACAACGTGGATGAACCTGGAGGACATTATGCTGAGTAAAGCAAACCAGACACAAAAGGACAAATATAGTATGATTGCAGAACTATGAACTAAATATATTGTATAACATAGCAACATGATTCCATTTATATAAAAGGCAAATATAAGCCAATTTATAAAGATAAAATTAGATTAATAGTTATGTAGGCCTGAGGAAGGCATGCTAAGGGGTGTGGAGTTTTTCTTTTTGGAGTAATGAAATGGTTCTAAAATTTTTTCTGGTGATGAATGCACAACATTGTGATTATACTAAAATCCATTGATTATATTCTTTGGATAGATCGTATGGTATGGGAATATATCTCAATAAAACTGCTTAATAAAGAAATAAACAATTGTGCAAGAATAGCCAGAAATAGCACCCATATACAGAAGGGAAAACATAGAGAGATTGGGGGTGAAGAATCCTTTTTATTTGTTTGTACGTTTTTTGTTTATTATTGAAATAATGAAAATGCTCTAATAATGATTGAAGTGATGAACACACAACTATGGGATTATATCAAATACCATTGATTGTACACTTTGGATGAATCATATGCTTTATTAATATGTACAAATAAAATTGATTTATTAAAAAAATGAAAAAAATAATATTGGAGATTAGAGTACAAAAAAAGCTCAAAATGGGCCCACAGTGCTATATTCCTTCTTTTTTTTTTTTTTTTTTTTTTTTTTTTTTAAAGATTTTTTTATTATTTATTACATTTCCCCCCCCCCTTTCTGCTTGCTCTTGCTGTGTGTCCATTCTTCTGTGTTTTTTTTCTATGTCTGCTTCTTGTCTCCCCCCGTCCCCGCGGCGACGCGCCGAGTCGGCCCTCCACGGCGGTGGCTCGTTCCGTTCCAGGGTGGCTCCATTCCGTTTCCACGGGGGGCTCCGCTCCATGTTTCGCGGGCAGCAGTCCTCCATG
>PVKH010001409.1:0-30696 GCA_004027955.1 Chaetophractus vellerosus
AAATCTTAAAAAAAAAAACCATGGGATGCAGCAAAAGCTGTACTGAGAGGGAATTTCATAGACATAAATGCATATAATAAAAAAGATGAAAGAGGTAAAATTGAAATACTTACTGCACGTCTGGAGGAATTGGAAAAACAACAAAGAACTAACTCCAAAGGAAGCAGAAAGATAGAAATAATAAAGATTAGAGCAGAACTAAATGAAATAGAAAATAAGAAAGCACTAGAAAAAATAAACAAAAACAAAACCTGGTTTTTCGAGAAGATCAATAAAATTGACAAACCCTTAGCCAGACTAACAAAGAAAAAGAGAGAGCAGACTCAAATACACAAAATAAGGAATGAAGAAGGGGATACCACTACTGACCCCACAGAAATAAAGATTATCATAAGAGGATACTTTGAAAAATTATATGCCAACAAGAACGCTAATTTAGAGGAAATGGACAAATTCCTAGAGACTCATAAGCAGCCTCAACAGTCCATTTGCAAGTAAAGTGATAGACTCCGTCATCAAAAACCTCCAAACTAAGAAAAGCCCAGGACCAAATGGCCCACAGCTGAATTCTACCAAACATTCCAGATAGAGCTGACACCAATTCTGTTTAAGCTCTTCCTAAAAATAGAAATAGAAGCAACATTGCCTAACTCATTCTATGATGCCAACATTACCCTAATATCAAAACCAAACAAAGATACCACAAGAAAGGAAAACCACAGACCAATTTCTCTAATGAACCTAGATGCTAAAATCCTCAAAGAAAATACTTGATAATTGCATTCAACAACATATCAAAAGCATTATACACCATGACCAAGTGAGTTTCATCCCTGGTATGCAAGGATGGTTCAACATAAGAAAATCAATCAATGTAATACTCCACATAAACAGTTTTAAAGAAAAAAATCACATGATCCTCACAATAGATGCAGAAAAGCATTTGAGAAAATGCAGCACACTTCCTGATAAAAACACTGCAAAAGATAAGAATAAAAGGAAACTTTCTAAACATGATAAAGGATATATTTGAAAAACCTACAGCTAACATCATCTTCAAATGTGAAATCCTAAAAGCATTCCCTCTGAGATCGGGAATAAGTCAAGGATGCCCACTATCACCACTCTCATTTAACATTGTCTTAGAAGCACTTGCTTAAGCACTGAGGCAATAAAAAGATACAAAAGTCATTCAAATTAGAAAATAAGCAGTAAAAATTTCATTATTTCCAGACAACATGATCTTATATGTAGAAAAACTCAAGAAATCTACAACAACGTTTCTAAAGCTTAAAAAGGAGTTCAGTGACATCGCAGGCTATAAGATCAATGCTAAAATAATCAGTAGCATTTCTGTACACCAATAACAAGCAATCTGATGAGGAAATCAAGAGAAAAAATACCGTTTACAATAGTAACAAAAAGAATCAAATACCTAGGAAGAAATTTAAAAATGTAAAGGACTTATATACAGAAAACTACACACGTTGTTAAAGGAAATCAAAGAAGACTTAAATAAATGGAAGAATATTTCCTGTTCATGGATAGGAATACTAAACAAAATCAAGATATCTATCCTACCCAAATTAATCTACAGAATTAGTGCAATTCCAATAAAAATCAACACTGTATTTTTTAAGGAATTGGAAAAACTAACTACAAAATTTACTTGGAAGTATAAGGCACCCCAAATCGCCAAAAAGTAATTGAAAAAGAAAAATGAAGTTGGAGGTATCACATTACCTGGCTTTAAACATACTACAAAGCTACAGTCCTGAAAACCACATGGTATTGGCACAAGGGTAGACACATTGACCAATGGAACCGAACTGAGAGTTCTGATATAAATCCCCTCATATACAGTCATCTGATATTTGACAGGGCCACCAAATCCACTCAGTTGGGAGAGTATGGCCTCTTCAACAAGTGGCACATGGAGAACTGGATATCCATATGCAAAAGAATGACTTGAAAATCAACTCAAGATGGATCAAAGATCTAAATATAAGAGCCAAGACCTTAAAGACTTTGGAAGATAATGTAGGGAAGCATCTACAGGACCTTGTAATAGGAAATGGTGTTATGAACATCACACCCAAAGCACAAGCAGCAAAAGAAAAAAATAGATAAATAGGATCCCCTCAAAATTAAAAACTTTTGCACCTTAAAGGATGTTATCAAGAAAATAAAAAGGCAGTCTACCCAATGGGAGAAAATATTTGGCAATCATATATCTGATAGGAGCCTCATATCCAGCATATATAAAGAAATCCTACAACTCTAAAATAAAAAGACAAACAGCCCATTTAAAAAATGGGCAAGTGACCTGAAAAGATACTTCTCCAAAGAAAGAATATAAATGGCTAAAAGGCATATGAAAAAAATGCTTGACATCTCCAGCTATTAGAGAAATGCAAATCAAAACTGCAATGAGACACCATCTTACACCCATTAGAATGGCGGCTATTAAAAGAACAGCAGACTATAAGTCTGCTATAAGAAGATGTGGAGGAATGGACCCCTCATCCACTGCTGGTGGGATTGTGGAATGGTACAGCCATTGTGGAGGGCAGTTTGACAATTCTTCAAAAAACTAACTATAGATTTTTCCATAGGATCCAGTGATTCCACTGATCGGTATATACTCAGAAGAATTGAAAGCAAAGACTTGAACAAATACATGCAGACCAATGTTCAAAGCAGCATTGTTCACTATTGCCAAAGTTGGAATCAACCCAGATGCCCGTTAACAGATGAATGGATAGACAAAATGTGGTACATACATATAATGGAATATTACCCAGCAGTAAGAAGGAATAAAGTGCTAACACATGGGATAAGATGGATGAATCTTGAAGACCTTATGTTGAGTGAAGTAAGCCAAGCATTGAAGGATGAACAGTACATGACCTCAATGATATGAATTAAGGCATTTGAGCAGTGCCTGAGAACTAGGGTTTGAAATATAGGTTTACAAGAAAGAGAAAGAGAAGAGAAAGTTGTGAGACATAAGCCAATGGATGTAATCTATGGTAAAGTGGTAGAATGTAGTTGCGTATTGAAGGGAAAGGAAAGGTGGGTAGGATGTTATTGGGTTTGGTGGTGCAGGGTTGATGGGTAGATTGGGAAGGGTAGGTTAGAATACCTAGCATACTGAGGGGAGAGATGGGAGCGGGACCAGGTGAACACTTGGGATTTGTGGGTATGAGGGTGAGAGTACAGAGGTCACAATGCTCTTATGTCAATGTGACAAGGAATTTTCACTGCTTTAGTGCATTGATGTGGGGGTATTCAGGACAGGGCACATCTGGAGCAGGCTTCGAGGGAGTTTGGGAGTGTTCATCCTGTCATAATGTGTTGTATCAATGGGTGGAGATCCATAGAATGAGAGGGAAGGAGATGGATTCCCTATTTTTGGAGGACCGATTCGCTCAGAAATAGACAGGTGGGCATCTCTTAAGAAAAAGGGTGGCTCCCAGTAGTGGAGAACAAACCAGTGTGTCAAGATCCCTTGTTGCATGTAACTATGAATCCTGTCATCCAATGAGTCAAGCCAGGGATTTTTGTGGGCTCTGGGAGGATGGGGAGTGAGGAACAGAACAGATCAAACAGGGGGTATTTAGTGGTCAGTGGAAATGTTTTATATTACCTTACAGTGATGGACACAGGACATGGTAAATATCATCAAAATCTATAAATGTGTACAATATAAAATGTAAACCATTGACAATGTTTAATAGATATTTTTCACTATCTGTATATCAGTTATAACAATGCTACCATCCACATACCAAAAGAATTTAATATGGGGTGTGATATGGGGAGGAGGTTGGGTATGTTAGAGTGTCTTGTAGTCTGCGTATGTCTTTGCTGTGACCTAAAACATCTTTGAAAATTAAATGAAAAGTAGTGAGACACTGGGGAGTGAGAGGGGGAAGGTGCCACAGAACAGACTGGACACCAAATTTTGCACTGATAAAAGGCAAAATGTCAAACAATTTATTTATTTTTTTTATTTGTTTGTTTATTTATTTATTTTTAAAATTTTTTCACATTTTTTTGAATAACCCAATGTTTTTTTAAGTTTTCACATATTTATCTCTTGCATTTAAACATCATTATTATTTCATTTTCCTATTAATTGTATTTGGCTATTGTATTGGCTTCATCTTTGAAGAATCTTTGGATTACAGAAGGGTTACAACAGGGGCTGGAGAAGATCATTGGTGGGGGTTGTCTGGGATAGGGGTGCATGGGAGGAAGTTCACCTGAAAATACATAAAAGATATATAAAACTGTTCAAATTCTCATGGGGCATGGTCACAGTGGGTGAAGAATCACTCAATTAATTAGAGAATACTGAGTTCCCATCTTGGGGAGTTCTGTGATATTCTCCAAGGGAATAGCAACAGTCCCCCAAGTGCAGGGGCCGTGTCTGGCAAAGAGGATGATCCATTGATGGGCCCATGTTTTTGGTGACTAGCCTTATGCGTTTTTGCTCTTGAAATTGAAACTTAGTTTATTGTTATGGGGTGCCTAAGAGTTGCCTCCGGAGAGACTCCTTGTTGCTCAAATGTGGCCCCTTTCTAACCAAAACTCAGCATATGAATGCTTTACCTTCCTCCCAGCATGGGACATGACTCCTGGGGATGAGCCTCCCTGGCAATGAGGCATTACAGACAAGTGCTAATGGGCAATACAACTGGAAAAAGACCTCAAATAAAAGGGGGAAAAGGTAAAGACAGATGAGTTCATACAGCTGAGAGACTTCAAATTGAGTCGGGAGGTCATCCCAGAGGTAACGCTTATGCACATCTTAATAGGACCTCATAGTCTCCCAATGTGGATATCACCCAAAACAGAGGGGATCCTGAGGTCCCTGGAGGCACCCAGGTCCTATAGCATGGCAGATAGCCCCAGAATTTGGTGCCTTATCTGTGGGCCTTAATGTGGAATCCTTGCTCCTGAGAGTGACACAGTCTGACCCAAATATGTCTTCCCTGCACATCATCCATCTCTCCTTTCTATTCAAACCTATAGGTGGTGTTGGAGTTTGTAGGTGTACTTCCGCAGAGCAGATTCTTTGGGCTGTCCATGAGCCAGCTGGGTCTGGAAGCTCAGTGGAGCTACAACACCTACTCTACAGCTCAATGGATTCACCCAGGACACCTAGTGGGGAGATGATGATGAACAACAGCTATCCCAGGGAATGCAGCTGCATGCTGGATAATCCCACCCATCTTATCAATGGGATATAAGCCCCTCTCACTTGGAGGTGGAGTGGACATCACCATCTCAGACTCCTCAGGATTGGGGGAAGAGCTATGACCTAGAATGGACTCACTGGTATTCTGTTATAAACTTATTGTGATTCACACAATGATAGAAAATACAACATTAATGTAGAGCCAGTGGCTGCTGGATACTTTAGGGGCAGGGAGAGGGAAAAGCAATGGTAATACAGGGTCTTTTTCATGACTTGGTAATTATCCTGAGTTATATTGCAATGACAGATATAGGTCATTTTATATCATAATATAACATGCAGAACTGTGTGTGAGAGTGTGGTCTACAATGTGAACTATGGTCCATGCTTAGTGGCAAAGCCCCAAGATGTGTATATCTATGGCAGGTGATGTACCATCTAATGACGGTTGCTTATGTGGGAGGTTGTGGGAGGTGTAGGAGGTGAGGCATATAGGAATCCTTATCATTTTTGCATAACATTTATGTAATCTAAGTATCTTAAAAATATAGAGAGAGGATTCCCCCATACACCCCACCCTCCTCCCCTCTCACATTTTCCCCTATTAATAACATCTTACATGAGTGTGATGCATTTGTTATAACTGATGAACAAATATT
Organism: Chaetophractus vellerosus; assembly: GCA_004027955.1. Lineage (NCBI taxonomy): Eukaryota > Metazoa > Chordata > Mammalia > Cingulata > Chlamyphoridae > Chaetophractus > Chaetophractus vellerosus. The sequence continues at coordinate 5,866 of PVKH010001409.1, forward strand.
GAATCTTTGCTACTAACCATGGTCTATAGACTAAATTATATTTACACTTGGACTACTTTTTTTTCAAGATAAAATCTCACATTTATTGCAGTATTAATGTATTTCTTAACCATTTACATGTGCAAAACTTTGCTACTATTTTTAGTGAGTTCCTATCTTCTGTTTAGTGAATCACTGATGTCATTTTAAAAAATGCCTTTTTATTTTTAAAGAAGCTTTAGATTACATAAATGTTACATAAAAATATAGGGGATTCCAAACTATAGATTCATCTCCTAACATTTCTAATCAAGTTATGACTGCCAACTATATTTTCTCATGGTAAAGTAAATGATTCAAAATCTCTCAGTGCTGATTCAAAGAGGAAGAGGGCAGGGTAGCCAGAGGAGAAATTTAGACTTGTCTTCTCAGCTGCATTCAGGCTCCCAAGTCACACTGAGAAAAGAGGGAGAGGAAAGGCTGAGGGGCACTACCCTGGGGATTGGTTACCGAGGTGGCTTGTTCCTAGGATAGAACATTGTAAAACAGCTGACATCTGAATGCAGGAATACAGTTTGTGTCACAGTTTTTAATGGAACTGCCTCTTCTGTGGTGGTTTGTGGATGCCGGATCCTCAGCTTCCTCCCCCTTACACTTTCCCACATTAACAACATCTTTCCTTAGTGTGGTATATTTGTTACAACTGATGAACACATATTGAAGCATTACTACTAACTGTGGATTATAGTTTACATTGTGGTTTACACTCTTGCCTGCTCAAGTTTATAGGTTATGACAAAATGTATAATGGCATGTGTCTGTCAATGCAATGTCATGCAGTATAATTCCAATGTCCCCAAAATGCCCCCATGTTACACCTATTCTTCCCTCTCCATCCCCTCAGAACATCACATGGTCACTGCCTTTATATCAATGATAAAATGTGTTCCATTGTTAGAATAATAATGCCTACTTCAGTCCATTGTTCATTCCCAATCTTGAGGATTTTGAGATTGTGATGCCCACTCTGTTTCTAATTGAGAGGGGGTGTCGATTCCATGGGGCAGATGGATGGGACTATCTTTCTTGCAGTCACAGACACTCTCTGTTCCTTGCAATGGATGTTATCCATCATCATCTCCAAGTAGACTTGGACTACTTTTTTAGTTTAAACTTTAGTTAGCCAATGTAGGAGATTGTCAGGACTACTTTCAGGTGTGTGAACCAATCCATTGTCTCCTGTGCTCTTGGTGAGAGCACGCATATCAATAAAGTCAGATCATTCACTGCCAAACATGCTTTCACACTTCTGTTGGTATGAATTGTGAGAAACTGCATCCTTTTGGAGTAATAAATCAGGTACTCATGGAGCAGTATTTGTGAGTGTGCAATGAAACCTCCTGTGTTTATAATTTCCCCCAAATGATTAGTGAAGTTGAGCACATTTTCATGTATTGTCATTCAGATATCCTCTTTTGTGAAGTGACTTTTCTATTACATTGTATTTTTCTTTTGATTTGTAGGAATTCTTCATATGTTCTGGGCAGCAGTCTTTCCTTAGATATACAATCACAGGCAAACACATATACTGCCTCTTGTAATGGATTTTTTTGGTCATTGATCTTTTGATAAACAGATGTTCTTAATTTTACTATAGTCCATTTGAATCCACTTCTATTATGGTTAGTAGTTTTGTGTCTTTTTTAGTAAATCTTTTCTTATTCTAAATTCACCAAGAACACCAATAAAAGGTGAATTGTTTTCTCACATATTTGTATCTGCAATCCACTTGAAGTGGATTTTTGTGCATGAGGACCAGATTTTTTTCTCCTAAGAGACATCCATTTGACATGGAACAATTTATTGGAAAGACTATCCTTTCTCTACTGTACTGCAGTTTGCATCTGTCATAAATTGACTGATGGTATATATATTGTGACCCTTGCCCTTGAGTATAATATTTGTTGGGAGTTTAATCATTAGTAGGTGAAGGAGTTCATTTCCATTGCAAGTGTGCTAAGAGTTTTTTCCCCATGAATGAGTGTTGAAATGCATTTTCTAAATCTATTGAGATGATTATATTATTTCTAACCTTTATGCTGTGAATGTCATGGGTTAAATTAATAGCATAATGTGGTAGAATGTTAAACCAAACTTTCCTAACATAATTTGAGGAAATCCATTTGGTTGTGATGTATTATCATTTTCTTAATTTTCTGGATTTATTTTGTTAACATTTAGTGAAGGACTTTTGCATTCACATTCATGAGAAATATTGGTATACAAAGTTCTTTTCTTGTAATATCCTTGTAACTTATGAATTCAATATTGTGATAACCTTTTAAAAAGTTAATAAATATGTAACATTAATTATTACCAACCTACAAAAATATTTATGAAGCTGTTGGATGAATACAAAAATTTGAAGCCAAGAACAATTTATTAACATTGTAATTATATCAAACTGTGTCCAATTTGTTCCTACACTTTATTTTGTACCACAATTTTGAGAAAGTCCTGATTCTTGCTAAAAGAATTAGCTGCAAATAAAAATATATTTTATTTCATGGGATATATCAGTAATCAGAGAGGGGCAGGAGTATTTGGGATCTTCAAAAAGATACTTTCCTCCTACTAGGAACAGATTGGTGAGCCACATGCAAAAGTTAAACCTAGCATATTGAATTTATGCATTTTTGTTACAATATCACAACAGTACACAGGCATGTAGTAAGTCATAATTTGAATCAATTGAATGGTTCTCCCACTTAATACAAACCTTGGACTTCATGAATCCTGCTTTGAAACCACAGCTGTAGATGAATTATCAAAGATGGTATCTATTGACTTAGAAAGATTATTTATTTTCTTAAAAGAGTTGACCTTAACAATGACAATATTGATTCAAAAGCATTATGAATAAAAAATTTTAGGTGTTTTTTCTCTCTCTAAGGTGATGAGCACAAAATGAGTTGACCACAATATAAAGGCTAGGAGGGCCAATTTCTCTATGGAAGTTTCTTGGAAAAAAATGTTATTGTCTTGTTGTTTCTTTGGAAACTTTTTCTTTCCAATCAGTTTCTTCATGGCTCCCTGGAAGTCTTTGTTGCTTAGTGTGTAGATCAGTGGGTTCAAGCTGGGTGTAACAGTGGAATGAAAGAAAGTGAGAAGTCTGCCCTTATTTTGAGGTGGGCTGTTTCCTGGTTGTACATACATGTAGGTAACAGTCCTTTAGTAGATGAATACCAATGAGATGGAGGACCAGTCCGAATGCTTTTTCCATCCCCATTGCAAATTTGATCTTGACAAGAGCTGAAACAATGAAGTCATATGAAACCAGAATGAGAAGACATGGTGCAAGAAAAATTTAAAAATGCATGGCTGTGGTGCCCACAAGTGCAATCTTGACCATTGCAGATATTTTAGAAAATAAGTATCTAGGTAGTGGTTCTTCCATTGAGGAAGGCTCATGATGTAGGTAGAAAGTATCATGCTGTTAGTGATACCCATCACCAGGCCTTGGCAGGTTTGAGGGTTCATTGTGATCATATAGAGCAGAAGATTGTGGATGCCTCTAGCTGGTCTTAAGACATCATGGACAGAAGGATGCACTCATGTGTGCTTAGCATAGCATTCATGAAAAGTTGGAAGACACAGCCACCAACTGTCTTTACTCCAGACAATAAGTATCATCTGTGAGGCTATATTTGTGATGTAACAGAGATGAGATGGCCCAATTTCTAAGGAAAAAGAACATGGGGTTTGGCCACACTCATCCAGTAATGGCAGCAGCCTGAGGTCTGTATTTCCTATCAAGGTGTTGGTGTGAAAGGAAAGGACAACCACAGGGATGAGCACTTCCCACCAAGGCTTCCCCGGAATACAAGGAGTTCAAATCCATCAAAGTAGCTATCATTGTCCATTCCTGTTTTTTAGAAGCAATTATTCAGATAGAATAATCAACAAATTGGAAGTCACAGTGAGTATATTCATGAACTTCACTGCCAATCTCAAATCAAATGTTACATTTATGGTATGGATATCAGTTTTGCTATCAAACATATAAAACTAATATTTCAGTAGTATAGATAATGTAAAAATTTAAATGCTCATAATAAGATAAGATTTCATAAATAGTCATAATAACCAGAATTTTATCTATTGAGTGTATCATTAGGATTCTTTATACCTTATGCTTTCTTTTATAAATGATATTTCAATCAAAAAGATATTCTCTACATTTCTAAGAATTAAAAATTTTCATCTTTCATTTCTAAATCCTTAATTCACCTACAGTAATAGATGTGTATAATATAAAATAGAGGCTACAATTACATTTTTTCCCAAATGGTTAAACATTTTTTTCTTCTGACAGATGAGGTGAGTTTCTGAGGAAAGAATGTTTTTTTACACTCTTTGGCAGAAGGAAAATTGATATAGGTATATTTCAGGTATATTTTATATATTTATCAATATATAAAAGGTTAGTACTTTTGAGCTCAAATTTAAGCCCACATGCCCATAGAGAGGTCTTACCCCTCACCCAAGTGTAAATGCCCATCTTTTTATTCCTGTTGTGCTGGTCCAAATTCAGCTTCTGAATTCTTTAGGTAACTTTTCTCACACAAACACAGCTTTTCTCTGATGCTGGAAAAATCACAAGAGAACACATTGGTCCATGACCACTGCTGGGGAAGTCATGGACATGCCTAGTGGCCATCTCCCAACCCTCACTTACCACCCCCAACCCTCCTTTTCTTTGTGCCATTCTGTAGCCTGGAGGAGACATTAGGTCTAATGGAATGGTTGGACTGCACTTTGAACATGAAACCTGGGGGTGAAAATTCTGCACAATATCTAATTACTTTGGAAAATTCTTCACCATTATTACTTTAAATATTTCTTCAGTTCATTTCTCTCTTCTACTTCTGATATCCTCATTACATGTATGTCACACCTTTTATAATTGTCCCACATTTCTTGGCTATTTTACCCTTTTTTTCAATTTTTTTCTCTTTGCATTTCAGTTTTGGAGGTTTCTGTTGTCCTATCTTCAAGTTCATTCATTCTTGCTTCATCCATGTCCAGTCTGCTAATGAGCCCATCAAAAACATTCTTCATTTCTGTTACAGTGTTTTTGATTTTTAGAATTATCTTTTGATTCTTTTTTAGCGTTTTCATCTTACTACTTACATAAATAATTGTGTTTTTATATTTTCCACTTTTTCCATTAGAGTCCTTAGCATATTTATCACAGTTATTTCAAATTCCTGGTCTGATGATTCCAATACATCTTCCATATGTGAGGATGATTTTGATGCTTTTTCTGTCTCTTCAGGCTGTGTTTTCTGCCTCTTCTTTTGCTTGTATTTTTTTGTTGAAAGCCAGATAAGATATTCTGAATAAAAGGAATTGAGTTAAATAGGCTGTTGGCATGAGATTTATGCTTTTCTGGCTACGAGTTAGGCTATGTTTACTGTTTGCTGCAGTTGTAGGTGTCAGAGTCTAAAATTTTCTCTGGTGTCCTTGTTTATGTCTCTCTTGTTAACTTTGATTTTCCTAAGGACTTCTTCTATAAGGCCTGGGCTTGGAAGTTCTTTCCATTGTAATACATTACACAAAAGCCCTATTGATCTCATGGTAAGTTTTGGGGACTGGAGGAGCAGTCTATATTCCTATGAGTAGGTCTTAGTCTTTTAGTGAGACTATAGCCTTATAGTATGACCTTCATAAGTGCTTCTCAGATTTCCCAAGCCCTTGGTTGAGACAGGAATGTTGGAGGGGATTGGAGTTGGGCATTTCTCTCTCCTCAAGTCAGTGAGGTTCTGCTAAAATAGTTTCTTTTGAGGGCAGTCCTTTATTAAGGAGAACAGACAATTCCAATCCTATTTCAAAATGGTTACTTTTCACCTCCCCTTGCCGGACACATGATGGGAACTTTCTCTGGTTTTCACAGTGAAAATGTGGCAGGGATTTGGAGGTAAAATTCAGGAAATTCTGGAGGCCCCAACTAAAACTAGGCCCCCCAGTGACTTCAACTGTCAAACTACTATAAGTGCAAAAATACCCTACAAATTTAAAAATCAAAAAGGCTTAATTTTCCCTGTGAGAGTGAAATGGTGCCTCATTGTAGTTTTGACTTGTATGACCCAAATGGCTAATGATATTGAGTTTCTTTTCATTTGCATTTGGACATGTGTATATATTCTTTGGATAAATGTCTATCCAAGTCTTTTGTGCATGTTTAAATTGTTTTATTGTTGTTTGCCTTTTATTGTTAAATTGTAATATTTATTTATATATTCTGGATATTAAGTCATTATCAGATATGTGTTTTCCCAATTTTCTCTACCATTCTGTAGGTTGTACAAAATTCCTTTGATATAAAATTTTTTTCTTTATTTTGATGAAGACCTATTTAGCTATATTTTCTTTTGTTGCTTGTGTTTCAGTATAAAGTCTAAGAAACCATTGCATAACACAAGATCATGAATACACTTCCCAATGTTTTCTTCAAGGAGATTTATAATTTTGATTCTTATATTTAGGACTTTGTTCAATTTTGAGTTTATTTTTATATATGATGTGAGGGACACCTTCATTCTTTTGTATATGGACACCAGTTTTCTGACAACATTTATTGAATAGCCTATTTTTACCAATTGAGTGGGCTTTATGTCCTTGTCAAAAACTGACCATAGATGAGGGTTGATTCCTGAACACTCAGTTCAATTTCATTGGCCTATATGTCTGTCCTTGTGCCAATACCATGCTGTTTTGATTACTGTGGTTTTATAATAAGTTTTAAGATTGGGAATTGTGAGACCTCCAACTAATTTCTTTTTCAAGATGGCTTTAGCCATTTTGGACAGCTTACCCTGCCATATAAATTTGATGATCAGCTTTTCCATTTCTGCAAAGAAGGCTATTGGAATTTTGATTGGGATTGTGTTGAATATGTAAATCACTTTGGGTAGAACTAGCATGTTGACAATATAAGGAGAAGGGATGCAAGCAAGCACATATAAAAATACATCTTCGATATTGTGTTTGAAAAAAGATTAAAGAAATGTGACAAAATGTTACAAATTTGTAGTGATTATATTTAAGTATATAGAGACAGAGAAAGAGAGAGATAATATATTCACTTAGAGTAATATGGGAGGAAAGATGATTAGTCAAATAATTATATAAGCTGTGCAAATTGCAACTTAAATAATGTAAATGAGATGTACCATGTACTGGAATTAAAACATCATAGAAAAAGTCTCAGAGACCTCTGAATGCCACAAAAGCCTTCCAAAAAAGGGATTTTAAATCTACTATTTTGCTATTAAAAAAATAAACAAACTTGTTCCACCTGGTCTTTGTTCCTTTTCTTCTATATTTAACTTATGTTTACATATAAGTGTCTAAACACTCAAATTAAAAGATAGAGTTTGCTGGAGTTGATAATAAGCAGAGCTAAGTACTGGCCCCGGGGACCGAACCCAGGGCCTCCCATGTGGTAAACCGGCACCCCAACCACTGGGCTATACAGCTGGAGGTGAGAATCACTGTATAATTTCAATCTTTTGACATTTCTTGAGAAGACATGTTTTATGACCCAGTGTACAGTCTATTTCTGAATAGCCTCTGTGTGTACTTGAAAATATTTTTATGCTATTATGAATGGAATATGCTATAAGTGCCACTAGATCAATTGGTTGAATGCTGTCTACTAGAGAAGCATATTAAATATAAACACAAAGAAAAGTTAAATGATGGAATATAATATATGATGCAAATGTTATTCATAAGAAAGCCAATGTAGACAAAGTGGTCTTTAGGAAAAGGAATATCACCAAGGATGAAGAGTCACATTTCATAATGATAAATATATAGATTCAATAAAAAGACATAATCTTAATGATGCTTACTTCTATTGATGGTACTTCATAAAACCTAATACAAAAACTGACAAATTAAAAGAAGAAATAAACAAGTGAATAATTACATTTGGACAGTTCCATACAATTCTCTCAGTAAATGAAAGAAAGAAGTCAGAAAAGCACTAAAAATATAGAGTAATGACCAATATTATCAACCAAATTGATCTAGTGGCACTTATAGCATATTCCATTCATAATAGCATAAAAATATTTTCAAGTACACACAGAGGCTATTCAGAAATAGACTGTACACTGGGTCATACATGTCTTCTCAAGAAATGTCAAAGGATTGAAATTATACTGTGATTCTCACCTCAATATAATTAAAATAAAAATCATAAATAAAAAAGATACCTGGGAAATACTTAAATATTTTGAAATTGAATACTTTTCTATGTAATCTATGGTTCAAAGAAGAAATCCAAGGGAAATTATAACACAGTGTTAACTGAGAAAAATGAAAGTACATGTATCAAAATTTGTGAGATGCATCTACAACACCTAGAGGGAAAAGTCATAGCTTTAAAGGCTTATTTTAGAAAAGATGAAAAATTTTCAGTCAACCTATGATTCACCCTAATAATCTAGACAAAGATCCCCAAATGAAACCCAAAATATATATAAGAAAGAAAATAATAAAGACAGAAGTTGAAATGAATGAAATAGAAAATGGACAAACTGTAGAGAATGATGATGAAACCAAATAATGGTTCTTAGAAAGACAGGTAAAGAAAAAACTTTATCTAGGCTGATTAAAAAAGAGGCATGACTCAAATTTAGTGATATATGTGAAGACTGAAAGAGGGGACATCACTGTAATATCCTACAAATAATTAGATCTGAATAACTGAATATGATGTATTACTTTATGTTCATTGTATTTCACCTGAATTCATTCTGTGACTGGGAAGATTTAAAGCTAGTCTTAAGGCCCTGTGAAGTATGGTGTATATTTACTCTACCCTTATTCCTAGGGTGAATTTTTCTGGGTTCTAGGGAATAAGGCTGGTGTGGTTACCAGCATCCACTCCTTGGTAGGCCTGTACTAAAGCTCTCGTCCTCAGGTGTGAGCCTGCTGAGCTAGCTGCTCAACCTCAAAACATTATTCAATCCCTTTTGTGGTGGCAGGTACTTCAGGGTAAAAATATCCCCAAAGGCATGACCGTGAGTTTCCTCATTCTGCCAAATCTTGATCATATAATTCCAAACTGCTTTGTTTGCTCTTCCATGCCTTCTAAGAGATGTTTAGCTTTTTGCACTGTTCCCAGAGGGATGATTAGTCTTAATTGCCTAGTTTAATACTAATGGAAGGAGAAACATTGATATCATTTTAAGGATTTGCCTACTTATTTGATAATTATTACTAATAATTTGTGAATTATTATAGGAAAACAGGAGATAGGCCATAAAATAATCAACAATTTACAAAGACCTACTGTTTTGCTAACTTCTTGCAATATTGGAAAGATTTGTTGAATGGTTAAAAAACTAATGATTTTTAAGCAGATAGCCTCTACTTAAAACTGAGTTCCAGTATGTCACTCAGTAAGTATCTTGGGCAAACTAACAGGAGCTCAAAAGAACTCATTATTAAATTTTCAGTAATTTTGTAAGCCACTTGTTAAAACATAGAGAGCTGGATATGAGCCATGGGACGTGCATAAACACTAGGGAAAACAGCAAGTGCTACAGATCAAAGCTTCCTCTTTAACAAGACCTGGGTGTTAAACAATTAGCCAACAGTGCCTAGACAGTTTAACTAGCTTTCTTGGGGTGTACGTGGAGCTGAGGGCATTGCTGGGAGTGGCAATACATTCTTTCATGAGATCAGACAGGGCTCCTGACTTCAACAAAGCCTTCTTGTGCAGTCTTAGAGGTGAAAATGGGAAGCTTTCCATCCTGAATGTTGGAAGTAAAGAGGAAATCAGGGAGTGTCTCACCTGAAGAAATTACTATCTACTTTTTCCCCCTTCAAATATATGATTAAAGGTATGTGACCTAGCTGAAGTTTTAAGAAAAGAGGGTTGTAAAAGTTGGGAGATTAAACTGTGAAAATGGACAGTCAGTACCCAAAAGACATTTTAGTTCTGGTTATTATTTGAATTAGTTTTTCTTTCCTTCTCTGAAGAGAATAATAATTCACTCAACTTCCTAGTATCCCTGCCACAAAATTGCTCAATGTTGTTAAAAGTTAACACTTTCAGTGGAAGTTGTGAACTGTGTGATGTTGGAGAATGGAAATACCTAGATTATCCTCTCCATGGTTATCCCGTTAAATGATAACATAATTTCTGCTGGGTTATATTAAGGTATCACCCCGCTAAGTGTTAGATCCTTGATGAAAATGCTATGAAGAAATTGTGGTAAGCAATGGGTGATCATCCCTATAATCCTTAATGACAAATTTATGCAAATTATACATCCTTTTAAAGTGTTTTAAAATTAATGATTACATAGTAGTGAAGGTTAACATTTGTTGAGTGTTTCTGGTATGTCTGGCACTGTACTTAGTGTTTCACAAACATTATCTAAAATACACCACATATTTTCCTATAGCTAATAGAAATCAAAGAAACCATTAATTATGAAAACACAGGTGAATAATAGAGGCAGTAGAAAAACATTTCTAATTATGTGGAGCTGGCACAAAATGCATCACCTTCCTGGATATTTTTCCCCTGAAGAACTATATAAAGTGTGCTTGCCTTGGATATTGTGGCTGAGTACAGTGGCAGATGAATCCAAACTACTTAGATTTAAAAAGTATCTTATCTCCCTTCTCTATTTCTATTATTATTCCAGTGATCACCAAAAGTCCATCTCATGATTAAAATCATCAGAACCTTGCCAGTGTTCAGCAGTCAAATCATCTTTTAAAACATTGAGTAGGAATCTATATCATAATTAATCATTGGCATGAAATTTCTATTTCTTCAGATATGCACATGTCCAATAAGAATGAATTGACTACTGACTCTTAACATCTGTTAATTAATGGATTGATAATAACACAATATTCTGTGCAGTATCCTATGAGTTCATCAATGTGAAAATTTGAAGGGCAGGAGGTTTGACACATATAAACTGCATTTTCATGGCTGCGCCTTACTTTTTATTCATGGTTTGCTTCTAAAATGTTTGCATTTGTAACAAAACAACACAAGAAAGATAGGAAGGGTTACATTAACATTCCCTTAACAGTAAATAATGGATCAAGATGCTGTGAAGAAAATGTGACAGGTGAGAGTGAGCAGCATTATTCTGCCAGTTTGCTGTAGTGCCTGCCAACGTTCCTCTCTGTAGATCCCTGACACCTGCCTTGAGCATCTCACTGTCCTTGGGTATATATGTCCATGCATAGTCATGGGATATACAGAAATCTAACCTCTTCCATGTGTACCTCAGGCTCCCAAAAGAAATTCAACAGATGAGGGCATACACAAATCACAAGAAAGCATAATAAAACTTCAAATTTTACATGGTAATTTAAAATTCCAAGTGGCAGTTAGGGAGGGATATGAGAATTTAATACATTGTATTTTTGCCTCCAGTGAATCCTATAAATTTATATTTATATGATTTATTATTTTGTTTATAGGAAGAATACCAATCTTTTTCAGTTTAAATATTTAAAAATACAGATCTTTACTACCCCTGAGCCCATTTTTCCATTTGTGTTCAGTATAATTTGTGAGGTCTTGTAATGTACTTACATAGGTGACTATGTTTACTCATCCTGTGAACCCTACAAATATGAAATGATTGACAGTGGGCTCTGGCCTCTGTGCAGTCAGCTACCACATGTGCCCCCACCATAGGGTCCTCCCTTTGCCCAGCATACCTGACTCTGTCCCCAGCACAGGCATTTGCATTTCCCTTTAGAGTCTAAATGGACAAAAGTATTCACAACAGGAAATCTTAATGGGCCACTAGTTAAGAAAGGGCCAGACATTCTTTTTTGGGCTCTGTTCCATGTCAGTGTCACTGAGGAAGCTGCAATTTACCTGAAATGCACGAAGATAAAATGGGCAAGATAAATATTTGTAAACTCAACTCAGGACTAGGGTGCCAACTTCTCCACATCCAGAGCTTTCTATGCAACTGCATCGACTATTAAGAGGAGTCAATATTTAAGAAAATATTTTTAATAATAGCAAAGATAGGTAAGCCATCATTTCTGTGTTTCTGCTTTCTTTGCCTGAGCCTTACTGAATTCTGTTAATTCAAGGAAAATATAAATATTAAAATTCATCAATTGCAAGGAAACATTTTAAGAGCTTTCACAAAAGTTTAAATGAAATCTAATAGACTCCTATTTTTGCAAGCAATCATTTTCAAGTGCCAAAGCATTGATGGTCCATGAATTCATACAGAATTGCTAAATCACATTTGACTGTATTTTGAACCAGTACACTTGTTCTCCATGCTTAACATTTTGGACATTTTGCATAGCTCAGTGGACACTCAAATTGGTAGATTCATGTTGAATCTACTAATTTTTGCATAATACACAACTATTTTTTCCAAGGATATGACATTCAGGTGACCTCTTGGTGTGTGTTTGTTGTATGTATATCTTCTATGCTTTCCCCCTCTTCATGATAGAACTGGAATAGAAAACTATGAATCGGTGAGGAAGTTGATAAACAGGCATCATTAGGGACCAGGAGGCAAAAGTATCCAGCAGGGGGCATAAAAGAAGGTAAGCTTATTGCAACAATACCTGTATGCTTACACATATAACAGGCTCTGTTGCATTTGGTACATAGTGAACATTTATCACTCTTCTAAGTGCTTGTGGGATTCAACTACCTAATCCTCATAGCAACTCCATGAGAGAGTTACTATGATAATCTCCTTTTCTAAATGGGCAATCTGAGGAGCAGACAGCTTAAGTAAATGTTAAATTTGACCCATTTGTCAGATGAGTGGACCAGGATTTGAACCCATATAGAATATCTCCAGAAATATGCATATGGATGTGTGTTTGTTTGTGGGTGTACAGATGTATGTGCACATGCAAGAATGGACATTTTTATACACATCTTTTTGTGAATGCACCTAGTATGTTTGTTTCTTCATAATAATTAGGATCTTCAAAAGCATATTTTTGTTTTAAAATTCTAGCTTAAAGAATGCGTTGAAAGTTGCAAAAGTGTTTTGTATCCCATTTCTACCACTTGCTGCTTTTCTATCTGATTTTGGAAATATCTCCTGATCAATCTGAGCCTCTATTCTTACCTATAACTTAAATTTCTGCTCTGCTGTCCATTTTGGTAGTTATAGGATTACTGTTCAGTGAATGTTTAACTGTTTAATCACAACTAAAATGTATGGATCATCATATTTCTATCTTGGAAGATATTAGATACCTTTAAATTATTAAACACAAAGTTTTCATTATTGACAAGCCTATGATTAAATCAGAAGTCTCTAAATTTCAAAAGTATTCAATGATAGACAGAGCCTAAAAACAGGTAAGATGATACCGTTAAATACTTATATGGCTCTATGTGATAAGTGTCCTGCAGTATGGACTAAAACCACATAAATACAAACATTCAAGGCCCAGATGTAGATTCACAGTAACATGTCTGAAAATGCTGAACGATTTAGATTGGTGATTTGCACAATGAGTGAACAGTTTTGGATCCTGTGAAAATAATAACATAATTTCAGGTTATGCTAACAGGCAGATAGAAGCCAGAGCAATGGAAGTGACATCCTTTACAGAGCAAGGGGCATTGTTTAGACTTCTAGTTAATTATATTTCAAAAAGAACAAATCAAACTGCAATACATCCACAGAAAGAAAAAGGGCAATTTTTGTCCAGTTTTGATAATCATTGGTTTGAGAGAAAAATAGCTGTCTTATTTGAGGAGGTCAGATTTATTTTAATTGACTTCAGAAAATAGAATATTCACAAATGGGCAGAATAGACAGGTGGCTGGAGTAAAGTTTAGTGTTAGAACTTTTTTTTTTTTAATTAGAGGAGATCTTGTTAATTAAGGGTGGTGTCATAAAGTTAAATGTGAAGACTCTGACCGCTTGTGTCTAAAGCTACTCCCAGGAAGAAATTAGCAAGTAATTTTCATCAGAGTGTAACTAGTGCTGTCTTAGCAGGATAACGCAATGGAAAGGGTGGAAGAATTTCTGGAGAGGAGACGTGGAACACAGATTGCGCTAACACAGTGGACCATCAGGGAAGCAAATTTCAAGCCCCCATGGGAAATGGAGTCTAATGAAAAGGAAATAGGTTAAGCAAGGCATGCCCTAAAAGGGGCAAGTAGTTTGATTTGACTGTGACCTGGGTCTATTTGCATAACCGATCCAAGGTTCCAGAGAGTCAGTGACCTGATCCATAGCTATTCATGTAGCACTTGAACACATTTGGACTTTAACTTGTAGGCAATGGTAATGTTCATTTAGTAAAGAAAACTTTGGTGGAGAAACGATGGCAGAGGAGAATATTAAAGGTAAAGAGATAAGTTGCAATATGAAATTATCTCGGTAAGACAGCACAACTTCTCATCATCCACACATCAGCTTGTGCATTTCTCCTTAAGAGCCCTCGCTGACCACCCATTCTAAACTGGTCAGCACAGGCTCTGGTTTTAATACTCGGCACTCCACTACTTATTAGAGTATTGAATGATTAATTTCTGCTTTCTTTAACTAAAGTGTATGCTCCCTGTAGTAAGAAATAAGGTATTTTGTTCATTTCTGTATCCCAGCACCTAAGACTGTAACTGCCAAAAGCTTTCACAATAAATACCTGTTGGATGAAAGTGGAAAAAAGAAAGAAATGCCAGTGGCATATAAATGGTCATATATGAGAAGTATAGGAAACATTTATTTGGTGGTACTTGAAAAGATGATTAAAGGAAGACAGAATTGCGGTGAAATTATATTTTTTTCATTGTTTGCTTGGGGGACTAAGTATATTTTGGACACATCAGTCGGGGTAGTTAACACAGAAGAGGATCAAGTTTAGAAAGATATATAAGGATGAGTATAATTCTAGAACTTTTGATTTTGAACTGTAGGTAAGGAATAGTGGACCTCATTATCTTTCTCACATACCGGAGCTCTTTAAACGTGTGAAAACCATCTTCTCCCATCATCTGAAGGAGTCCCTGGGATGACTGTATCCTCCTCTTTTCCAGGCCATGAGCCTTAATTGCTCCTTGTGGCAGGAGAACAGCATATCTGTTAAGCGCTTTGCCTTTGCCCGCTTCTCTGAGGTCCCTGAACAATGCGCTCTCCTCTTCGCTCTCATCCTTCTCCTGTTCCTAACATCGCTGATGGGCAATGCTCTCATAGCCCTTGCCATCTGGACCAGCCAGGGGCTCCATACGCCCATGTACTTCTTCCTGGCCAACTTGTCCCTCTTGGAGATTGGCTACACTTGCTCGGTCACACCCAAGATGCTGCAGAGTCTTGTGAGTGAGGCCCGAGGGATCTCTCGAGAGGACTGTGCCACGCAAATGTTCTTCTTCACATTTTTTGCTATTAGTGAGTGCTGCCTTCTGGCAGCCATGGCTTTCGACCGATATTTGGCCATATGTACACCACTCCACTATTCAACACGAATGAGTCGTGGGGTGTGTGCCCACTTGGCAGTGGTTTCATGGGGGGTGGGATGCCTGGTGGGTTTGGGCCAGACCAACTATATTTTCTCCTTGGACTTCTGTGGCCCTTGTGAGATCAACCACTTCTTCTGTGACCTCCCACCCATCCTGGCACTCGCCTGTGGGGATACATCCCATAATGAGGCTGCGGTCTTTGTCGTGGCTGTTCTTTGCATATCCAGCCCATTTTTGCTGATCATTGCTTCCTATGGAAGAATTCTAGCTGCTGTGCTGGTCACACCCTCACCTGAAGGCCGCCATAAAGCTCTTTCCACCTGTTCCTCCCACCTGCTGGTAGTGACCCTCTTCTATGGCTCAGGGTCCATCACCTACCTGAGGCCCAAGGCCAGTCATTCTCCAGGAATGGACAAACTCCTTGCCCTCTTCTATACAGTAGTGACATCCATGCTCAACCCCATCATCTACAGTTTACGGAACAAGGAAGTCAAGGCAGCCCTCTGGAGAATCCTGGGCAGGAGGAAAAGAGCTTTGAGTCATGGATAGGCACTTGAGGATCATGCAAATCTGGGGCACACTTAACCCAAGAGCAAACAAACAAATAAACCAAAAACTGCATACTCCTCAACCTGTTGTAAGGAGCTTCTTTAATAACAGTGATTGTAATTTTGGAGCCATCTCTGTTCTCAGAGCCAGTGTTCTGAGCGCCAAATTCTGGAAGGAGGTTGGCTGGTGAAGTATTTTACAAGGTGTGCCCAACTCTAGACAGATTTTCCAAAATATTTTAGTCAATGTTCAGAGTGTAAATTTCCAGTTTCTACATCAGAAGCCCAGAAAATTCTCACTTTACTCTATCAGGTATTTTCTAGCCCTTTAGGTGCACATTTGAGCTCTGCCCTTTTCCCACATATATCTGTCCCACATGACTTTTAATTCCGTAATAGCTGTATGAAGTGCTTTATTTCCCCCCACAAAAAATGTTATAATCTTCTTCAACTTTATTGCTTGGTACACAATATGGAGTTGAAAATTTATTTTGGGGACTTGCAGGTATCATAAAAATATGTAAACAAGCAGGAAAAAAAGAGCCAGAACTTAAATTCAGAGGTACTTGTTACAGAATATTAAAAGTAAAATATGGGAAATATTTATCTGAATTCCTTGTGTGGAAATGTTTTAAAAAGAAAGAAATACTATTAAAATTCAAGATGGAAGGAAAAATCTAAACTAAAATAATTACATAAATCATTTTCAGGGTTGTTATATAATTTAATAAATATTAGAAATGTGCAGATGAATCCTGACCCAATATATTCAATATCATCTGTAGATTTTCTCTTAAGAGAAACACATCCAGTAGCTCCAGACACCAATTAAGGCATTGCCTTGGATTTGAGCATCTGGTTCTCAGGGAGATGCCCATTCAGCACTCGACTAGGAGGGAGTCATACCTCGGTTATAATGTGACAAAGAGTGTAGAACTCCAATTTCTACCATGGTTTAACTGATGATTATCCCCAAAAGAAGTGATATGATTTTCTCCTTGAATATGATATATCTAGTCAGAAAACCTCTACCAGAGGATAGTATTGATGCTCAGTGATGACCCAGGGGTGTGCTGTGCCCAACATCCATATTTTATTACAGATGGTATAGCTCATTCAGTTAAACATAATACTTTGTTGTTTTAATTTACATATGCACATAAAAATTAACAATGGGAACAACCTAAACATGTAAATATAACTGCCTAGTTTATTATGTTACACATATAAGCAGGAACTATGTACATGCAATAGAGAAGTTAATTTATAAGTATGTTTATTAATCTAGAAGGACATGAATAAATTATTTAAGTATTAAAGTAAGCTAGAGAAGTTTATATAGTATTGCCCATTTTGTTTTTTAAATAACTTTATAAATAAGTTTGATAGGATCCAAATGAAATGTTAGTAGTTTCTCTAGGCATTCATATTATCAGTGATTTTTTTCTTATCTCTGTTTTGAAGTTTTCATCAATAAAATGTAGGTCATATATAATAAAAATAGTTAAAATATATAATTGAGGGAATTTTTAATTGAATATAAAAAATTTATAGAATACATAAAAGTGAAAATTCACATTTAGTTCACTTATATGCATACACCCCAGCAATAGCCAATATAAATGTTTGATTTACTTCATTTTAGCTATTTTCTTCCTGTTAGTCAAAAAGTCATTTGTCATTATAGCTTACGTTATGAAAATATAGTTTTTTTAAAGTTGAAAATTAAAAGAACCAAAAATGTGTGTCTTAGAACATTTTAATTAATATACAAAGTTTTGAGTAGCTATATTTTCATTAGGTAAATTGTTCTCAATACTTTCCCTATTAAATGTTCCTGGATTATTGGTACAGTGAGAAATTCCTAACTGAGGATCCTCATGCTCTGGAGTTTGGGTCCAGGAGCCATTGGCCCACATTTTCCTCAACCCCAGTTCTGACAGTAGTGGCCATAGAGACTCCCATTAACTGAGTTCTGAGGGTACAGGAGGAAGGGCTAAGCTCTTGGAATGTATTGTCTAATTCCATCTTCTACTATTGTCCTCATTCCACACAAGTGGAATGTGAAGCATTGGATGCTGGAGCCACTTGTCCCCACCAGAAATAAACACTGGCTTAGGATGTCCAGGCAGTCTGCTCAGAACCCGGATGTTAGGCCAGAAGTGCTGGGAAGCTTATTCCATTGTTCCCAGGTGGTGTGAATATTATCCTGAGACAAGTAAGAGTGAAAAGGACCCAGTGGTTCCAAAGGATGTCCCTGCTAGAAGCTGTAGCCCTGGTTTTGAGGCTCCTTTCTATCTGGTGAGATTGGCTAAATTTATTTTTCTTTTTGGACGTTCTCCTTTAGTTTTAATCAGCATATGGTTTGTAAACAGTTTCTTTTTTATTTATATCTGGAAATAATCAGAAAGAAACTAAAACAATATCTAAATCACTACTATCTTTGAAGTAAACACGTTTTAAACCTCTTTATAGGTTGACCATATTCCCCATTTACATAAAAATACTGTCGTAAGTGTGTTGTGTATTAAAACAAAATTTTCAGACACATAGAATTTTCAAATGTGCTAAGGATTAGATGATTCAATAAGGAAGCAGAAGAGGATAAAGGAGAAGTTGTTCAAGGCCTGAGAGTAAGGAGATCAATGGTGAAGAGGAGTTCCCCAAAGGAATTGAGAAACTTTATAACTTTAAATCTCTTACGATTATTATTTTGTGAAGTTATAAAATCATAACATCCTATTCGCTTCTGCAAGTTAATTCTCTCCCCATACAACAGCAAACCAGGCTTTGGTTGCCAACCACAGTGGGACAAATCTGACCTGCTGCCTATTTGGGTAAATAAAGTTTTATTGGAACACATTCACCCCCAATCATTTTGATTTGTCTATGACAGCACTCATGCTATAACAGCAGAGTTTAGAGATTGCTCAGAGACTATAGGACCAGAGAGCCTAGGATTTTAACTATCGAGGCTTTTACAGAATACGTTTGCTTACCACTGTGATAGATTAAAAGAGACTAAAGAAGCATATGAACAAAATGCAATGTGTGGAACTTATTTGGATCCTGACTTGAATAAAACCAAAGTAAAAAGTCATAAAAAGGCAAGGAACTATGAACTAGGGCTTATAAATTATATCAAGAAATATCATTAATTTTCATTCTAAATTATTTATGATTGCAATGACATGATGCCTGAGATTTACTTTTTTAATTACAGCAAAAGTATGGATGAAAATAGATAAAATCAAAATGTCCAAATATTGAAACTTGTTGATGTGGATTTGCTGTTTACATGGATTTAATGATATTATTCTATCTCTGTTTCTATGTGTTTGAAACTTTTATAGTAAAAATATTAATACTTTGCCATCATATGTTATTTATTTAGTTTCTCACAGTTGAGATACTGTTATGACTCTCAACTTTTCAAATGTATTTGTACTTGCTTTATTAATCAAAATAAGATCAACATTTTATAAATGGTATCTGTGTGCTTGAAAAAAATTTAAATACATTTGTTGCATTCAGTGTTCTCCTTTCATATCTATTAGAAAATTTTTGTTAGTTTTCTTTTCTATAGCTTATGTATCCTTATGCATTTATGTTAGTATGCCTTTTCTATCAATTACTCTGAGTGGTATGGTTAAATCTTCCATTATAACTATAGATTAGTCTATTTTATGATTTTATTTTTATTTTTCTTAATATTTTGTACCTATGTTTTACAATACATATAAGGATTACTATAACTTACTTGTTGATGACATATTTTGTCATTATGAAATGTCCCTCCTAACCTCGAATAAGAGTTTTCCTTTGTGTGTGTGTGTGTGTGTGCGTGTGTGTGTGAATTTATTTATATATTTATTTATTTTTAAAGACTTGATTGCTGTATTTTTTAGGATACATTGATTACATAAATGTTACACAGAAATTTTAGGAGTGCCCATATGCTCAATCTTCCACACCTCCCACAACCTCCCATATACACATCCTTCATCAGCGTGGCACAATGACTGTAATAGATATATATTTTTTGGGGTTTTGCATTCAAGCGTGGACCACAGTTCAGATTGTAGACCATCCTCTCTCCCACACAGTTCTGCATGATACAAGATGATATAAAGTGGCCTTTATCCTCCATTGCAACACCACACTGGACAATTCCCAAGTCCCAAAAAAGCCCCTGTATTAAAATTGCCCTTCCCTCTCCCTGTCCCCAAAGTATCCAGTGGCCCCTGGCTACACATAATTTTTAATTTCTTCCATTGCATGTATCACAAGCCTATAACAGGACCCCAACAATTCCAAAGCTCTTCCCCCAATCCTGAGGAGTCTAGGATGGTGATGTCCCCTCCACCACCAAGTGAGAGGAGGCTTATATCCCATGGATATGATGGGAGAGATTATCCTGCTTGCAGTGGCAGGCTCTCCCCATTCCCCAGGATAGCCATGTTCCATCGTCATCTCCTCACTATGTGTCCTGGGTGAGTCCATTGAGTTGTAGAGTAGGAGTGCAGGCCCACAGAGTCTCTGGTCCCAGTTGGCACATGGACAGCCCATAGTCCCCAGTCCATGGAAGTACACCTAAAACTCTGGCATCACATATAGGTTTGAATAGAAGAGACCAATGGACCATGAGCAGTGAAGATATATTTTGGTCAGACTATCATTCTCAGGAGCAAGAGTTCCAAAACAGGTCGCACTGGTAAGGCACCACACTCTTGGGCTGTCTGCCCTGATATAGGATGTGGATATCTCCAAAGCCCTCAGGAGGCCCTCTGTTTGGGGTGATATCCATATGGGAAGCCTAAGGGCTCCTACTGGGATCTGCATAAGTGTGACCTCTGGATTGACCTCCTGACTCACTTTGAAGCCTCTTAGCCCTTTGAACACATTTGTCTTTACCATTTCCCCCTTTTATTAGAAGTCTTTTTCCAGTGGTACTGGCTATTGGCATTTGTTAGTAATCCCTTGTTGCCAGGAAAACTCATCCCCAGGAGTCATGTCCCATGCTAGGAGGGGGTAATGCATTCATATGCTGAGTTTGGCTTAGAGAAGGGCCACATTTGAGCAGTAAAGAGGTTCTCAAGAGGCAACATTTAGGTACCCCATAACACTAGGCTGTTTCAATTTCAAAAACAAAGACTCATAAGGCAAGTCATCAATAACAAGGGCTCATCAATGGATCATCCTCCTTTGCCAGACACTGACCCTGCACCTGGGACATGACTCCCGGTAATGAGCCTCCCTGGAAATGAGGGATTACTAACAAATGCCAATGGGCAGTACAACTGCGAAAAGACTTAAAATAAAAGGGGGAAACGGTAAAGACAAATGAGTTCATAGGGTTAAGAAACTTCAAAGTGAGTCGGGAGGGCAACTCTGAGGTAACACTTATGCAAATCCCAGTAGGACCTCCTAGACTTCCAATATGGATATCACCACAAACAGAGGGCCTCCAGAGGACTTTGGAGATATCCACGTCCTATACCAGGGCAGATAATCCCTGAATTTGGTGCCTTACTAGTGGGCACAAATTTGGAATCCTTGCTCCTGAGAGTGACAGAGTGTGACCAAAATATGTCTTCACTGCACATGGTCCAAATGTCTCTTCTATTCAAACCTATATTTGATTGCAGAGTTTTAGGTGTGCTTCCATAGACTAGAGACTACAGGCTGACCATGTGCCAACTGGGTCCAGAAACTCTGTGGACTTGCAACTCCTATGCTACAACTCAATGGGCTCAACGAGGACCCCTAGTTGGGAGTTGATGGTGGATGATGGATATGCAGGGGAGTCCAGAGGGCCTGCAGCTGCAGGCAGGATAATCCCATCCATCATATCCACCCATCCATCATATCCATGGGATATAAGCCCCCTCTCACTTGGTGGTGGAGGGGATATCACCATCCCGGTCTCCTTGGAATTGGCAGAAGAACTATGGACTAGAGTGGACTTGTTAATGTCCTGCTATGAACTTGTAATATACTCAATGGAAGAGATTGCAAAATTATGTGGAGCTAGGGTCACTGAACACTTTGGGAACAGGGTGAGGGAAGAGCAATTGTAATGCATGGTTTTTTTTGGGGGGGACCTGGGAATTGTCGTGGGGGATGCTGCAATGGAGGATGTAGGCCATTTTGTATCATCATGTATCATTTGGAACTGTTTGGGAGAGAGGGTCATCTACAGCCTGAAATGTGGTCTATGCTTGATGGCAAAGCCCCAAAATGTGTATATCTATCACAGGCGTTATGCCACACTGAGGGATGTGTATGTGGGGGGTTGTGGGTGGGGTGGGGGGAGGCATATGGGTACTCCTGGAATCTCTGTGTAACATTTATGTAATCAATGTATCCTAAAAATATATATAGATATATAAAAAATAAATAAAAAATTAAAAAAAAATAAACTCACCTAATGAAGTCAAATAAAACCTATGAGCTGCATTATGATAAATTTTGAATGCAAAAATAGATACATGAGGAAATACAAAAATATTGAATTTGATAAATAAATTCAAAAGCTTATGGGTATTTTTAAAATATTATTTTAAAAATGAACACAGATAACCTAAGTATGTATCAATTATGGTCAATTCCTAAACAGATACCAATTTAAAGAATATTGACAATAATATTATGCCAATCATATTTGGAGTAATAAAAGTTTTTCAAAACCTAAAAATAAATAAATAAATAATAAATAAATATAAGTAGCCTAAATTTCTGAATAATTCCAAACATTGTCAGATTGGAATTTTAAAAAGCAAAACTAGAATGCACCTTACGTATATGGATGTAAAAAGGTTGAAAGGAAAGGATAAAGAAGATATACCAAGCAAACATTGGCAAACAGAAAGTTGCGTCAAATCTACTAATGTCAAAGTAGATTTTAAAGGAAGATATTGAAGATGGTGTCTGTTTAGGTGTGCAGTCACTGGCTTTCAAGCAGAGGATGGCTGATTGCAAACAGGAGTCTGCCAGGGTGGTCTTCTCTGGGAGCCTGGGGGTTGGAGGTCTTAGGAGGCAAGTTGAATGTGAGTTGGACTACTCAACATAAAATCACAAGTTCTTTACTCCCCAGCTGGAAACATAGGCTAAACCCTTTTCTCTGGGTTCGGGGCTGGGCAGTGCAAGTCCATGCCAGTAGACCGGTGATGGGGGGAATAAACTGCAAAGGTAGGAAGGTTCTGGAAAAAGGTGGAGAGGGGTTTCCTTTCTGTGGGTTTGGTGATCAGGACCCCCTAGCAGGTTTTGGGAGTGAAATCACCAGCTGGAAGTGATGCTGGGCAGAGGGGAGAGGCAAATCTGCTGTGCATGGCTAATTTACATAACTGTGACACAGATCCTAGGCTCAACAAAGGGTGGAGACAGCAAATTGTACAGCTCCATGCTGAGTAACACAATCTCAGCTGCCCTGGTGGGGGTCAGGCACTGGGAAGTAATAGATAAGTCTCCACATGTCTATTTGGGTTCCCCTCACAGGAGGAGGTGACCTAGAAGAGGCAGTCTTTAAGGACACTTATTTCATAAAAAAAAAAGAGAGAGAGAAATGTATTGACAGGCTGAGAGGCTCCACAAGGGCCCAAAAGGAACACTGTTCTTAGCTTTGACTGCACGCTTGTGTGCTTCTTACCTCTACTCTCTCCTCTTTTTTGTTTTTCTTAAAATTAGGTGCTGATAGCTTTTTTCTTCTTTGCTGGTCTTCTTCATCCTTGACTTTCCATTCTCTGTGTATAGTGGTTGTGTCTACCAACACTATTTCTTCTCCTTCCTTCATCTTTCTACATTCAGCTTTCTGTTGGGGATCTTACATTCCACATTTTTTCATTTGCTCTCAACTGCACCCTTGTTAACTTCTATCTTGTCTATTCTGTTCTCTTTTCTTTCTTTCTTTTTGTATTAGCTATTTTCTTTCAGCCTTTTCTTTATTAGTTTTCTCTCCTCTCATCATTCTGGCCTTATAAATTATTCTATATATTTTTCTTTATTTGACCCCCATTGCATTGTAGGCATTCCAAATTTTCCCCTATTGCTCTACACTGCCTACAAGAGTTAAATATTCAATTTACTAAGTCTGATAAGGCCCCTCTTCTAACTTTTATAAATAATGCTATTATCCCTTTTCCTTTCTTATACCTATCAATTGCTCTAGCTCTAATTTTATTCCTTCAAGGGAACATAGAAAAAAGCAAGGAAATACAACAAGAGGAAGAAACTATCAGTGAGAAAACTTAACACACACACAGAAATACAAGCTAAATAAAACTCTAAAGCAGAGAGAGAAGCTAATCAACTGAATAATCCCATTGAGATAAAATGATGACCAAAGGGCAACAAAAATTTACAAGTCATACTGAGAAACTGGAATGCATGGATGATTACAAAGAATAAGCCAGGAAGAGACACACAACATAGAACAATTAATCAAAGCTGTCCAAACAAATTTCATGGACCATCTTAATGAAGTGAAGGATGAGATTAAGGATATTAAGAAGGCAATGGGAGCACATACTGAAGAAATTGTAAACATACATAAAAAGATAATGGGTACAATGATGAATAGCATAATCCAAGTGTGATGGCTAGGCTAATGTGTCAACTCGGCCAGGTAATTGTGCCCAGCTGTTGGGTCCAGCAAGCCTGGGGCTAATTGCATCTGCATCAATCAGCAAGATTGGATGAAGAATGGATGACGCTGTTATCCATTCAGTTGACTGCTTATAAAAGGGAACTGATTTCAAAATTCGGAGAGAATTTCCCAGCTCATCGTTT
>PVKH010001410.1:0-30682 GCA_004027955.1 Chaetophractus vellerosus
AAAAAAAAATGTTCTTCCAAAATGATAGCAAAGTAAATATTTCAAACAAATTTTCATCAGCAGCACTATAAGAAATGTTAAATGAGGTTTTTCATTATAGAAAAGATTCAAGATCACTAGAAAATGTAAATGAATGGAAATATATAAATATTTTTAAAAGTTTATTTACAAGATAATTGTATAAACTGGAAATAAAAACAATGTATTTTGGAGTTTATAATATATGTAAAACTAAAATATATGAATGATAGCATAAAAGCCAGAAAGCAAAATTAGATATAATTGAAAGTTTCACACATTTTGATGTGCTGCTATATATTATATGAATGTGCCTGTGATAATTTCAAAATGTATTGTAACAGTTTGATATTGTTTATGAATTCCAAAAGTAGATATTAGATTGTGTTTGTAATCTGGTCTCTTCCTCTGGGCATATTAGATTGTATTAGATTCAGAGGCTTCACTTTTATTTTATTAAATCAAGATTAGGGCTTTTATTTGACCACATCATGAAGGTGTGCAGGGTTGAGTCTCCATTCCCTTGGTGGGACAAAAACAGACTCTCACATGGAAATAAATGCACAGAGAAGGAGAACACGGTAGAAGAGAGACATCCATTAGACAGGATCCTGTGGCCCGGGGAAAGAGATGAGCCTGTTAATCTACAACTGACCTTGTGAAGAGAACAGAGAAGTTGAGCCCAGAAAGAGATGAGCCCCAGGAACAGAGACAAGCCTTATGCTAGCCAACAGCTGTGAACAGAAAGAGCCTTAGGAGGAAGAGGAAGGCTGAACGCTCAGAGACCAGCAATCATCTTGCTCCAACACAGACTTTAGGAGGGAAGTAACTTAAGCTTTATGGCCTTATGACTATAAGCTTCTACCCCAAAGAAATACCCTTTATAAATGCTAACACATTTCTAGTACTTTGCATCAGCACCCCTTTGGCTGACTATTACATGTATATTATAAAATCTACAGCAAATATTGAAAACTAAGGAATATTTAATAACCTAGTAGAGAGAATAAATGGAATTTAAAAATCCCCTACAAGTCAGGAGAAAAAGAATATGTCATAAAAGAAGAATAAAAATGTATGGGATTAATAGTACATTTATAAAAATGTGCTTTCATCAGTTGTAACAAATGCATCACACTAATGCAAGGTATTAATAATAGGGTGGTACATGGAAATCCTGTATTTTATGCCTGATTTGTTCTGTGAACCCAAAACTTTTCTAAAAATCATACAGGAAATAGAAAACAAACATTGAAATGGTGGACTTCAATGCAACCATACTGATAATTACAATGGAGGAAAAAAATCTAAACATTACCAATTAAAAGTGAGACATTTTCAGAATGAATTAAAAGCAGTACTGATCCAGTTTAATATAAAGAGACCAAGAGATGAAATGCCAAAGGATAGGAAAACTTTTGCCATGCAGACTAATTATGAGAGATCTGGAATGGCTATAGAAATATCAGAGAAAGTAGACTTCAGGACAGGGAATGTTACCAAAGGGAAAAAGACGTCTACAATGAAAAGAAGGTCAACATAAAAAAACATGAAGTTGTATGAATTTAATAACAGAACTTCAAAACTAATATAAACAAGTAGACAGAAAATCAGTAATTATTTAGAAGATCAGTATCTATTTAGTGTGTCAATTGATACACTAGACAATTCATATTAATAAAACATTGCATTCAACAACTGCAAAATGCACAGTCTAGTCATATGAAAATTTCATCAAGATAATATTCTAGTACATAAAACAATCTTCAATAAACTTAAAGGCATTGAAATTGGGATTATGGGAAGATGGTGAGGGACTAACAGGCAGAGCTGAATGTTTTCACAAAAACAACAAAGGAAGAGCCAAAAGATGTATGAAGGATGTGCTTTGGGGGTCAGCAGATTAGGACAGTGCTATATAATTCCCAGGAGGGTGAGGGACAGAGAGAGAAGGAAGCTGAAATGACAAACATGAGTTACCAAGCCCCCATGGCAGCCAGGGAGGGCTACCCTCCCTACTTCCAAGGTATTAAGCTGATGTAAAACACCTGGCTCACTGCAGCCAACTGAGAGGGGAACAGACAACTTCCTCTCTATCAGGTGTTTCAAGGGAAAAAGGAGGGGAGGTCAGTGTGTCATTCTTCAGTGAATTCAGCCAGCAGAGCCAGCTTTAAATCTCTGATGTGGAGATACAGCACAGAAACACAGGAAAGCCCAGACTGACCCAACTCCATGAAAAGGTGCACTGACTAGCACCATCTGCTGGCCGGTCTGGAAATTGCATGGACAAAAACTGTTCACGTACTCTGCATCTAACCTCTGGGAGAAAATCTGCACCCCACTAGTGAGTCCTTGGCCCAATTTTGAAAACTTAAGCAGGGCAATTTTAAAGACTGAGAATAAGTTAAACCAAATATCAAAGAAGAACTGTGAAAAAAACATAGGTGAAAGAAAGAAATTAGCCATCAGAGTAAATTAACCAACATATTCATATGCCTACACATCAGCAAAAAATTACAAGACATATTAGGGAAAAGGAAAAGATGTCCCAGCCAAAAGAACAAAATAAATATCCTAAAGAGAACTCTCCTAAATCACTTCAAAGAATTTAAAGAAAATATGACTAAACAAATAAAGGATATTAAGAAGACACTGGAAAAAAGCATAAAGAACAATTTGAAAGCCTGCAAAGAAAAGTAACAGACCTTATAGGATTAAGAGACACAATAGATAAGATTAAAAACACATTAGAATCACATAAGAGTAGATTTGAATTGCTTAAACATAGAATTAGTGATTTTGAAAACAGAACATCTGAACTGGAAAAGACAGGAGACAGAAAGAGAAAAGAATGGAAAAAATAGAACAGAGTCTCAGGGAATGGAATGACAACATGAAATGCACAAACATTCACATTATTGGTTTCCAAGAAGGGGAAGAGAATGGAAAAGGGGCAGAAAGAATATTTGAAGAAATAATGAACAAAAACTTCCCAACCCTTATGAAGGACATAAATATCAATATCCAAGAAGGACAACACACCCTAAACAGAATAAATTCCAACAGACCTACCCCAAGACACCTACTATTCAGAATGACAACTATTAGACATAAAGAGAGGATCTGAAGAGAAAAGCAAAGCATCACATACAATGGAAACTTGATAAGATTAAGTGCCGACCTCTCATTAGAAACTATGGAAGAGAGAAGAAAGTGGTATGATGTACTTAAGGTTCTGAAAGAGAAAAACTGACAGCCAAGAATTCTGTATCTGGCAAAGCTGTCCTTCAAAAATGAAGGTGAGTTCAAAGTCTTCAAAGACAAAAACTGATAAAAGGTTACCAAAAGACCATATTTGCAAGAGATGCTAATGGGGGTGCTGCAGCCTGAAAGGAAAAAAAACAAGGGTAAGATATTTGGAGAAGAGTTTAGAAATGCAGATTGCTAGGAAAGGTAAACTAAAGGATAAGAAGACAGACAATAGAATGACATGTCAACAGAGACCAAAGGGCAAAATGGATGAAGTGAGTAATGCCTCTATAATAATAACACTGAATGTTAATGGATTGAACTCCCCCCCCCCAATTAAAAGACATAGACTGATAGAATGGATTAAAAAATATGAGCTGTGTATATGTTGTCTACAAGAGACCCACCTCAGATGTAAGGACACAACCAGTTTAAAAGTAAAAGGTTGGAAAAAAGTGTTCCATGCAAATATTAACCAAAAAATAGCTGGAGGAGACTAGATAAATGTAAAAAAAAACAACATTATAGTGTATGAACAATAATTACTCAGTCAATTGGAAAATTGTTCCTGTGATCAGTATTCTGCAATTTTTTTTTTCATACAAAGTAAACACTTGCTTTTAATTGAGGAGGACTTGAGAAGAGATATATTTTTGGATATTTCATTTCTCTTTATCCTTTTCTTATTCATACTCTTTAACTAAAATAATCTATCAGGATCAATAATGATTTAATGTGAAGACTGTTGAACAAGATTTTGAGTTTTTCTGCCACAGAAAATTATGAGTTGGCAAATTGTTATCTGCTGTAATTCATTCTAATAAGATGTGAAGTATTCCAAAATAGGGATTTGATTTTCTAGAAAGAATTATGGCCTAAATGGAAATTAAATAACTAAGCTAATAATTTATTTCAGTCTTAGAGATCATTATATCCAATAGTTAGAGCTGTATTATAAAAATTATAACTATGTTTAATTTCTATTATATTTGAATTATTAGTTACATTTATAAATGTTGCTATGCTATCTATTTTTTATAATTTATTATATTAAATCTAACTTGGCATTGCATTCTCTTAACATTTGTAATTTCTTTCAATCTATTTTTCTACTTATTTTACAATTTTACAATAAAAGACTTTTTAAAAGTTAAAAAATGCCATTGATTATAAACTTTGGATAGAGCATATGGTATGTGTCTATGTCTCAATAGAACTGCTTAATAAACAAATAATTGTGCAAGAATAGGCAGAAATAGCACCTATGTACAGCAGCGGAAATAGAGAGATTGAGAAGTCAGGAATTTTATTGTTTGTTTGTCTGGTTTATGCTTATTATTATCGTTGAAATAATGAAAATGCTTTAATAATGATTGTAGCAGCTTGGCGTTATTTATGAATTCCAAAAATAGATAATGGATTATGCTTGTAAACTGGTCTGTTCCTCTGGGTGTGAAAAAGATGATTAGGGCTATGATTGGGCCACATCAGTAGGATGTTGAGTACCTGCCCCTTAATGTACAGAGATTCAGAGATAAAACTACATGGCAGAGAAGAGGAGTTAGTTGGAGTTTTGAGTTGGAGTTCTGATGCAGAGTTTTAATGCTGGAGCCCAGGGAAGTAAGCACACAGAGGAGCTTGGTTGTGAGGAAGGTGAGAAGGCCCCAGGTAAGGAGATGAGCTGTTTGCCTGATAGTCTACAGCTGGCCTTGTGGAGAAAAGCAAAGCCTGAGCCTGGAAAGAGACAAGCCCCGGGACGAGAGGAGCCCAGGAAGCCTGAACCCTGGCAGATGTCGGTAGCCATCTTGATCCAACACGTGGCCATAGACTTTGGTGAGGGAAGTAACCTACACTTTATGGCCCAGTAACTGTAAACTTCTACCCCAAATAAATACCCTTTATAAAAACTAACCGATTTCTGGTATTTTGTATCAGCACCCCTTTGGCTGACTAATACAATGATTGAAGTGATGAATGCACAACTATGTGATTATATCAAATACAATTAATTGTATACTTTATATAAATGGTACTATGTTTTAAAAAATACATTAGAGGCATATAAGAACACATATGAATTACTTGAAGACAGAATTAGTGATTTCAAAGAGAGAACATCTGAGCTGGAAAAGACAGGAGAATAGAAAGAGAAGAGAGTGGAAAAAATGGAATAGGGTCTCAGAAAATGGTATGACAACATGAAATGCCCAAACATACACATTATCAGTGACCCAGGAGGAGAAGAGAATGGAAAAGGGACAGAAAGAGTATTTGAAGAGGGGCCGGCTCGATAGCCCAGTGGATAGGGCACCGGCATACCACATGGGAGGCCCCGGGTTCGGTTCCTGGGGACCTCTCCTATTAGGCAGACAGCCTTGAGAATGGCAAGCTGCCATGGGCGGGCCAGAGCCGCCGTGGGCAGGGCAAAAAGCTGCCACGGACAGGGCAAAAGCTGCCACGGGCAGGGCAGGTCGCCTGTGAATGGAGCGCAGCCAGCCACCCGCGAACTGAAGCAAGAGCCGGCCGTGAATAGAAGCAGAAGCCGCCCACAAGCGGGGAAAGCTGCACCTGCACAGTGACCAAGTCTCGGCGCGTCGCCGCAACGGGGGGGAAGGGGAGATATGTAATAAAATAAATAAATCTTAAAAAAAAAAAAACAAGAGTATTTGAAGGAATAATGACTGAAAACTTCCCAACCCTTATGAAAGACAAAAATATCAATATCCAAGAATGACTACACACCCCAAACAAAATAAATCTGAACAGACCTACCCTGAGACTCTTATTATTCAGAATCACATGTATTAGAGAATTTTGAAAGCAGCAAAAGAAAAGAAAAGCATCCTATACAAGGGAACCTCTATATGATTAAACACCAACCTCTCATCAGAAACCATGGAGGAGAGAAGAAAGTGGTATGGTGTATTTAAGGTACTGAAAAAGAAAAACTTCCATCCAAGATTTCTGTATCCAGAAAACTGTCCTTCAAAAATAGGGTGAGTTCAAAGTCTTCATAGACAAACAAGGACTGTTAGAATATGTTACCAACAGACCAGAACTTCAAGAGATACCAAAGGGAGTGCTGCTGCCTGAAAGGAAAAATCAAGGGAGAGAGAATTGGAGAAGAGTGTAGGAATGAAGATTATTAAGAAAAATAATTAAAGGGTAAAAAGACAGACAATAGTAAGATATGACAACAGAAAGCCAAAGGACAAAATGGATGAAGTAAGTAATGTCTTTACATTAATGTTACTGCTTTGAAATCACCAATCAAAAGACTTAGATTGGTAGAATGGATAAAAAATATATGTATAAGAGCCATCTCTATGCTGTCTACAAGAAATCTACCTCAGAAGTCAAGACACAACCAGGTTAAAAGTGAAAGGCTGAAAAAAAGATATTTCATGCAAATAGTAACCAAAAAAAGAGCTGGAGAAGCAATACTGATAACAGACAAAACAGATTTTAAATGCAAAACTATTATAAGTGCTGAAGAAGTTCACTATATATTAACAAAAGGGAAAATTCACCAAGAAGAAATAAGTATACTAAATATTTATGCACCTAACTTAAGTACCCCAAGATACATGAGGCACACTGAAGGGAGGAATATATGTCTCTACAATAATATTTGGAGACTTCAATACACCACTCTCAGTATTGGATAGAACATCTGGGCAAAGGATAAAAAAGAAACAGAGAGTTTGAATAATATGATAAATGAACTAGACCTAACAGACATCTATAAAGCATTGCACCCCAAAACAGCAGGATATACATTCTTTTCAAGCATTCATGGATCGCTCCCCAGGATAGACCATATGTTTGGTCACAAGACAAGACTTAATAAATTTTTAAAAATTGAAATTACTCAAAACACCTACTCTGATCATAACAGAATGAAGCTGGAAATCAATAATGAATGGAAAATGGGAAAACTCTTAAATATATGGAGATTAAGCAGTGTACTCTTAAATAATCAGTGGGTCAAAGAAGAAATTGCAAGAGAAATCAGCAAATATCTTGTGATGAATGAAAATGAGAACACAACATATCAAAACCTATGGGACACTGCAAAGGCAGTGCTGAGAGGGATATTTATAGCCCTCAGTGCTTTCATAAAAAAGAAGGAGCTGAAATTGAAGACCTAACTGCACACATGGAGGAACTAGAGAAAGGACAGCAAACTAATCCCAAACCAAGGCAAAAGAAAGAAATAGTAAAGATCAGAGCAGAAATAAATGAAATGAAGAACACAAAACAAGAGAGAAAATTAATAAAACCAAAAGTTGGATCTATGAGAAGGTCAAAAAAGTCAACAAACCCTTAGCTAAACTGACAAAGAAAAAAGGAGTGAAGACATGAATAAAATCAGAAATGAGAGGGGGGCATTACCACTGACACCACAGAAATAAGAGATATCATAAGAGGATACTAGGAGCAACTGTATACCAAAAAACTAGACGATGTAGATGAGATAGACAAATTTCTAGAAACATGCAAACCATCAACACTGACCCTAGAATAATAGAAGACCTCAACAAACCAACCACAAGTGAAGAGATTGAAAGAGTCATCAAAAATCTCCCTAAGATGAAAAGTCCAGAACCAGAAGTCTTCACAGTTGAATTTTACCAATTATTCAAAGATGATCTAATACCAAACTTGCTCAAGCTCTTCCAAAAAGTTGAACAGAAAAGAACACAACTGAAATCATTCTAGGAAGCCAACATCACCCTAATACCAAAACCAGATAAAGATACTACAAGAAAAAAAAATTACAGGCCAATATCTCAAGTGAATATAGATTTAAAAAAAAATCCCCAACAAAATCCTTACAAAACAAAAACAAAAACACATTAAAAGAATTATACACCATGATCAAGAAGGTTTATCCCAGGTATGCAAGGCTGGGTCCACACAAGAAAATCAATTAGTATGATAAACCATATCGATAAATTGAAGAACAATCACAGAATCCTCTCGATTGATGGAGAAAGGGCATTTGCAAAATACAGCACTTTTTCTTGATAAAAACACTCCAAAAGATAAGAATAGGAGGAAGCTTTCTCTACATGGTAATGTGCATATATGAAAACCTACAGCAAGCATTGTATTCAATGGTGAAAGACTAAAAGCTTTTGCACTGAGATCAGGAACAAGATAAAGATGCCCACTGTCACCACTGTTATTCAATATTGTGCTAGAAGTTCTAGCTAGAGCAATTAGGCTAGATAAAGAAATAAAAGTTTCCCAAATAGGAAAGGAAGAAGTAAAACTTGCACTATTTGCTGATTATATGATCCTATATCTAGAAAATCCTGAGAAGTCCACAAGAAAGCTACTAGAAATAATAGACAAGTTCAGCAAAGTGACAGGATACAAGAGTAAAATGCAAAATCCAATAACATTTCTATATACAACTGATGTGCAATCTGAGCAGGAAATCAGGAAAAATTCCATTTATAATAGTGACTAAAAGAGTAAAATATTTAGGAACATTCCATGTTCATGAATTGGAAGACTAAATATCATTAAGATGTCAATTCTATCCCAACTGATTTACAGAGTCAATGCAATCCCAATAAAAATCCCAGCAGCCTTTTTTGCAGAAATGGAAAAGCCAATTATCAAATTTATTTGGAAGGGTAAGGGGCCTGGATAGCCATATTGTCTTTAAAAACAGAAGAACAAAGTTGGAGGACTCTCATATTCTGACTGTAGAGGATATGCCTTAGCTACCATGGCAAAAACAGCATGATACTGGCATAAAGACAGACAGATTAACCCATGGAACTGAATTGAGAACTCAGAAATAGACCCTCACACCAACAGTCAAGTGATTTTTTACAAGGTTGTCAAGCCCTCCCAACTGGACCAGAACAGTCTAGTCAACAAATGATGCTGGGAGAATTGGAGAGCCACATCCAAAAGAAAGAAAGAGGACCCCTGTCTCACACCTCATACAAAAATTTACTCAAAATGAATCAAGGACCTAAATATAAAAACAACTACCATAAAACTTCTACAAGAAAATGTATGAAAACACTTTCCAGATCTTGTGGTAGGTGTTAGTATCTTAAACCTTATCCCCAAAGCATGAGCAACAAAAGAAAAAATAGAAAAAATGGGACCTCCTCAAAATTGAACACTTTTGCACCTCAGAAGACTTTGTCAAAGGAGTGAAAAGGCAGCTGACTCAATAAGAGAAAATTTTTGGCAATAATATATCTTATAAGGGTTTAATATCAATGATATATAAAGAGATCATAAAACTCAACAATAAAAAGGTAAACTACCTGATTAAAAAATGGGCAAAAGACTTGAAAAGACAATTGTCCAAAGAAGAAATACAAATGGTGAAGAAATACATGAAAAAATGTTCAACACCACTAGTGATTAGGGAAATGCAAATCAAAACTACAATAAGATATAATTTCACATTTATTAGACTGGCCAGTATTAAAATGTCAGAAAACTATAAGTGTTGGAGAGAATGTGGTCAGATAGGAACACCTATTCACTGTTGGTGGGAATGTAGAATGTCTTTTTGTGTCTGGATTGTTTCACTGAACATAATGTCCTCCAGTTTCATCCATGTTGTCATATGTTTCATGACTTCATTTCTTCTTACTGCTGCATAATATTCCATTGTGTATGTACATCTCAGTTTGTTTACCCATTCATTGGTTGTTGTTTCCATCCTTTGGCAAGTGTGAATAATGTTGTTATGAACATTGGTGTGCAGATATCTGTTCATGTCACTGCTCTCAGTTCTTCTGAGCACATACCTAGTAGTGGTATTGTGTCACATAGCAAGTCTATATAAAACTTCCTTAGGAAGTACCAAATAGTCCTCCACAGTGCCTGTACCATTCTACATTCCTACCAACAGTGAATAGGCACCCTATCTCTCCACATCTTCTCCAACTCTTATAGTTTTCTGACTTTTTAATAGATGTTTAACTGATTTTTACCGTGATATTTTAATGGGGAAAAGACTGTCTTTTCAATAAATTGCTGAAACTATATGTCCATATGGAAAAAAGCAAATTTGAACTCTTACAACACACACAATACAAAAAAGTAACTTAAAACAAATCATAAACATAAACTTAAAAGCCAAAACTGTAAACTTTCTAAGAAAAAACTTAGGAAACAATTGCTGTAATGTTGAGTTATGCAAAAAATATTTTACACCAAAATAGCACCAATCATGAAATAAAATAATTGATGGATTATATTTCATTAAAATTAAAACCTCTGATCGTCAAAAGACTCTTTTCAGAATAAGAATAGATGAGCCATAGAATGGAAGGAAATACAAATATTTGTATATAGAATATTTAAAGAACTCTTACAATTTAATAATTAGAAGACAAAGAAAGCCTATTAAAAGTAGACAGATTTTGAACAGACACTTCAAAAAAGGATATTTAAAAATAGCCAATAAGCACATGAAAAGACACTTGTTTTTTGGTGATCAAGTAAGACTTAAAACAGTAATGAGATACCACTTCACACCAAGTAGAAATGGTGAAATGAAAAATCTGACCATACCAAGTGCCAATGAGAATATAGAGCAACTGGAGTGCTCATACATTACTGGTAGAAAAATAAAATGGTGCAAACACTTTGAATACAATTTAGCATTTTTGTAAGAGTAAACATACATTCACCATGTGATCCAGTTTTTCCGATGCTAGATATTTACTCAAGAGAAATGGAAACATCAAAAAATACAGAAATATTCATAGTAGTTTGTTCACACTAACCAAAAACTGGTAACAATATTAATGTACCAATGACTATCAATATGTGAATTGATTTTTTAAAATGTACTATTCACCAAATGAATTCTTTTCAGAAATAAAAAGGAATGGACTACTAACGCATACAGCAACATTGATGAATCCCAATAACATGCTAAGTGGAAGAATTACACACAAAAGAATATATATTTTATAATTATATTTATGTGCAATTATAGAACAGAAAGTAGATCAGTGGTTGCTTGCAGCTGGGGATGGGGTGTGGGTGTTGACTGCCAAGAGACCCAATTGAATTTTTGTGCTGATGTAAATACATACCTTGATTGTAGTGGCAGCTACACAAGTATTCACAAAATGCCCCTCACCGAACACTTAAAATGGGACATTGTGTTGTTTATAGCTCAATGAATTTAATTCTTTTAAATGTTTTAAAAGTTGATTGCTCATGTGAACTTGTAGGGGATCTTAAACTGAGTGACCAAGTAGACTAGATAATCTGTATGATCCCATCTATCTCTAAAATTGTATGTATGCCATCTACATCTAATTGACTGAAATGCTTAAAAGAATCAACCAGCATATATCCCCACAAGTGTAAGTTTATATTTCAAATTTTATAAGAAGATTATCAGAAATAATATATCAAGTTGCAATAATTTATCTACCATATTCCAAATTTGGGATAAAATTCTAAAGACTACTTAGTTTACCATAATTTCATCTGGCATTAAATTTTTTGCCTTTATATACATATGAACAACTCTTAACATGTACTCTTTCAGGATAATTTTAGAATAAATGTAGTTCTGTATATTTAATTTACATTTTAAATATATTTCTTGGAAATTTTTATTCATATGAATAGACACAATATCCACAAATCCTTTGTATTTTTAAAATGACAATAAAATTACCAATGGGAAACATGGTATTGATAAACGTTAAATAATCTTGTATTACAAATCTCCAAATTCCTTTAACAATAATAGATGAGAGATATCAAATGACTTTAGACATTCTACAAGTGAGCCTTTGGAATATTATATTCCTAAGTCATGCTTACTGAATTTCTCTTTGCACTTGGAATACTCTCTCATTTCTTAGTGGGTTTCTTTTTGTCATGATTCTCTAATGAATCCCTGCCCTTTTTATTTAACCGGGAGGTCCCAAGGGTCGAACCCAGGTCCCTCTATATGGGAGACAGATGCCCAACCATTTGAGCCACAACCACCCCCAATGAATCACTTTTTAAGAAACTTATTTTGAACAGCATGGAAGTATAAAACTTGTAATTAAATTTCTTATGCAAAATAATTAAAATATTATTTATCTTTTCCTTGGCTAATAGTTTTAAGGTAAAATCTATTGACATTGGTTAGATATAGTCACAAAATACCTTCATCACTTTTCCATTTCCAGAATAGAATCAAACATACAGATTTTATGCTCTAAGGAGAAGAGGGATTAATAAATATTGAGCACCTATGTGGGTTCAAAATAAATCATATGATATTTTGATATAGTTACTAACTACAACCAATGGAATATGAATGGCAATATAATTGGCCAGATGCAAAACTGATTTAATGACCCAACCCAATGGTGATGACTGATTTTATCTAAATAGAGAATTCTTGTGGCTTTTCCTCAGTCATGGTTGTCCATTTTTATAAATGACCATGATATAAATATTGCTGTCTCATTTAAGGAATTCCAAGGCGGTAAGAAGCACGAGGGATAGCCAATACAATGTATGGGTAGGCTAGCTTGAATTAATTAAAATTAAATAAAATAGAAACAGATGTGAATGCTTATATCTAATTTTTTTAATTGCTTCTAAGGGACAGAAAAGCAGTAATTTTATTACAATGAGTGCATGTGAAAACGTCTTCACAGATTCAAATCCCAATGGGTTTGACTGTGAGAGCCTGAGTACCCTTGAATTTTATATGAACAAATCCACGCTCTTCATGTGGTTTCTTTCCTGAAAGCTCATTATGAGTCAACAGAGTGATAAAGCTGCCCAAAATATTCTGTCATCCTGAAATGCATTAATAAAAACATTGTTTTCAGAATAAAATATCTGAGAATAGGTGCACCTCTACACTCCTTTGTTCAGTGTAGTCCTTGGAGATGTCTGTCTGTTCTGTCATGGGTCCTTCACCTAAAAGGAACTTTGAGAAACTGGAATGCATCTAAAAGAAGATACAAGTCTGCATAGCGCTATGTCCATATAAGAAGTCTAATGACTGAGAATATGTAGCCTGAAAAAGGAAAGACTTGGTGTGTCAATTTGAGTTCTCTACAAAACTGATATCAAAATGGGATTATATGTGCAAAATACTTATTGGAAAAATACCTATAAAGGATAAATCATGAGAAAGCAGGAGAAAGTAAGAAGAGTCTTGAGACTATGACAGACTGAAGCCTGTGAAGGAGAAAAGAAAGGAAGAATTGGGTAGAAAGATCCCCAGACCACAGCGTAGTTCTGAAAACTCTTGACCATACCAGTGGGAAGTCCCCAAGCCAAAGAAGGCCCTTAAAGGAATCCCCCAGGAGACAGGAGTGCTTTACTCTAGCACCATGACTGCGTTCAGCAAGGGCGCCCTGGCATGAAGGTTCCAGTGGATCCAAAGG
This sequence comes from Chaetophractus vellerosus, assembly GCA_004027955.1. Taxonomy (NCBI): domain Eukaryota; kingdom Metazoa; phylum Chordata; class Mammalia; order Cingulata; family Chlamyphoridae; genus Chaetophractus; species Chaetophractus vellerosus. The sequence goes on from PVKH010001410.1 coordinate 13,677, forward strand.
AGCAGCCATTGGCAGTTGTCAATCAGCTAAGCCCCCCACAGCAAGTCTCTCACACTGCCATGGCTGCCATACTTGGGGAGGAACAACAACTGTTGTTGTTTTGTTTTGTTTTGTTTTTTACTATAGAGCTGTACTACTGATAAAGGTCAGATTTCTTCTACACGACTTCCAAGGGCAGAAGTAAAACAGATGGACCTCATCTAAATATGGAGAACAAAATAAGGAGAGGAGAAGCTTAAACAATTAAGGAGTATGATTTGTTCAAAAGAATATAATGTTACTGGATTTGGAAGCATTAATTTTCTTTTTTAATATGGCGCATTTTGTATATCACTAGGGAACAATAGCAATATGTTAAAATTCTCTTGCCTCTTCTTAGTATGAATTATTTTTCCCCCACATTGAGTTAGAATCAGAGAACTGTAAACTGGGCTTAAATAATAACTCTTCTGAATTGTTCTAAAAAATGCCAGTAATGGTTGTGTCTCCTTTAATTATTTTTCTTTTAAAAGCATTTTTTTCACTTTCCTTATTGACACAGCATATGTCCAGGCAAAAGAATATTTCTACATTTTAGTCACATGGTAGCAGCTTCTGCTTCCCTTTGGTTTAAAAATTTTAAAGGTCTTTTGCATTGTACATTTTTTCAGACCAGTGAAAGGGTTAAGTAAGCAAAAACGGTGCCCTGAATTTGGGAATTGAAAATCTGGCAACCAGCCCAGAGTCGGTTTCCAAAATGAAGCAGCTACCCTGAGCCTATACAAAGGAGGTGGTTGCCCTAGCAACAGTATCTGATAAAAGAAAATATGGCCGACAGGTACACAGACAGACTGCTCCAGAAAGAGGAAAGCGGCTCAGCGGCTGCTGTAGTCAGAGTTAAGGAGTCATTTAGTAAACCTCGGATTTTAGAGCTGAATCCACTAATTTGCAATTGCTGAAATTTTCTGCATTTTATTTATTTGGATCACAATCTATTTATTTCATAATTTGGCACGTCGTAGTGATTGCCAAGCATTAATATGCCTCCCAACCTAAATACAGTGACCACAAATAATTCTGTTAGTCAAGATACATTAGCTAAATTGAAAGACCACCTTCAAGAAAGATTTGCTCAAAATTAACTTTGGGTTCCCCCCCAAAGTCTTTAATTATCTTCCTGTGTCTTTTTTTATTCTTGTGCAGAGCTATGACTTTCAAAAGAAATATTCAAACTGCTCAAAGCCTTCATTATTTTATTTTACATAATTATTTGTAATTTATGCTGTCACTCATTCTTTAAAAAATAAATATTTCCCAACATCCTGCGTGTACTGACTTTATTTTTTAATTGAGCATTTCCTGATACAACATTTTATTGTGGAAACAACCTTAGAGATTTTTTATGCAGCTTTAAAACAGTTGTAGTTATTAAACCCTGTGTCCTTGATTACAAAGAATGCATGTATTTTTCCTGAAAGGCTCCCAAATATTGCTTGCTAGAACATCAGTTTCCCTAAATGCACACTGCAGATTGATCTATTTAGAGCTATTACCATAATTTATGAATATGGTGTTGACTTATTCAATCACACAGCAATCAGACTCTGAGCAAGAAGGACACAAGCCACTTCTTAGTGCATGAGTTTGCATAACATATGTTTTGATTTCCCACACTCATTCCCAAACAGCCAATTCCATTTTCAAAAATGTGTGCGATACAAGGGAAGAGTCACTTACCCTTTTAAGATATTTGGGTTCTAGGCCTCATGTTTCTATTAGTTTATGAAGTGGCCTTGGTAAGGTACTCAGTCTCCTGAGGCCTGTCTCCTGGAGGCAATGTGATGCACCCCATGGAAATCCCTTTGTGCTGTCATTTTCCATAAAAATGGGCCATCATCAATTGTAAGCAAAAGGCAAAGGTTCTTTTTGAACCTGCTCTTCAGATTTAGAGTAGAGCTTCTTTATCAATTTTTTCTTTGCAAGTTTTCTCTGAGTAAACACTCCTAATTTTCTGCATCAAATTAAATATTACCAGTGTTAAAATTGTTAGTAAATAGTCCAGTAGACACTATTCAAGGATACTTTAATGCCTTTTAATCTGTCTGTCCCTTGGATTGGAGTATAAAATCTTGAAGGTGATCTATTAACAGATAGGGAGAGTATATTGACTGATTCTTTTAAAAATGAGGAAATGGAAAATATAGGGTAGGACAGAAATAGACATATCTAGTTCGCCTTGACATGGGGACAGGCTAGGATAATTTCATGGTTTTCTCTGATTAAGTTGAAGGGCAATTCTAATATAGTGTTTCTAAAATTCAAGCAGACCTTTTTAAGGAAAAAAAAATTGACCCCTATACCCACTGTTGACTTGAATTACTTTGATTATACTCTTAATTGTATAACACCTTTTGCTCAGAGGACTTAGCTACAGAAACAAAACAAAATTTACAAATAAAATATAAAGCAAACTATACAGCCAATTAAATGAAAATTTAAAATTATTAATTTACTGTAGTGGATCATCTCGATATGCTGAAACTTACTGGCTCTTTGTAATTTGAATATCATAGTGACTACTACATCATGATTTCAAAAGCATTTAACATGGTTACGCTATTGCGTGCCATCTGTGAGCTCAATTCACCTTTCATTTTTCTCTATTCAAACTTGTGGGGAACCTTTATTTGCACAGTGCTTCATAACATCATTTTACCTTCACTTCTGGGAAAACGTTGTATACTTTCTTAATCATGTTCTACTCTTTTTTTGTTAGCTGATGACCATCAAAGATGTACTGCTTGGTGCCAATGCCATCCAAACATCAAACAAACATGAGGATTGGTTGTAGCACAGTCATCCAGGTGATCTGACATATGATCATCTGATTTAGCGTTCACTCTTTCCTCTGTGATCACAAAAATTAAAACACATAACAAGAAATTAGTGTAGAATAATCATAAAACCCCAATGTGAGAAACAGGAGCCTAGGAGGATAATGGTATTCAAAGTAAATGAAACCTGTCTCGATTTTCAGTGCAAATGTTTTCATACCTCCACCTTTTCATGACATTAGTGGTTTCGGTCTGATCTGTAATGTTAATGGTTTCATTTGCAATGTGGCACACACTTTTATTGGATAATCAAGCAACAGTCCCTTTCCTGCCTCCCCACCAAGGGGCTGAGAAAAGCCACATTCTCACTTTCACTGACTGCCTGCCAGACAGGGGTAGCAATATAATTTTATTTTGCTTAATGATATATAAGTAGAAGACTGCTATGAATTTGTTCTGAAAGTGTTTTGCTTCCCTGATTAAAGTGACAGGCATGAAATGAAAAATTCTTTCTAATCCTTCCTCCTCTTTCTACTGCTAATACCGATTTTTTTCTCTTTTTCTGATTTCTAGACATATAGCATAACCATGAAGGGCCAACACATAAAGTGTGGCAGACAAGAGGGATAAAAAGAGCCTACATCCTTGGTGATTTCTAGCTTTTCTTTCTAGATTTCTTATTTACATACTCTTGTATAATGTTGATACTAACTTGCCAAACAAGAAATGTTTTCGGCAGAACTTGTTGAAATAGTTAAGCTTGGTACCCCTCTGCCCCAACACACAGCACTTTCCATTCTGTCAAGGCACATCGACCATATAATTGCCTTCTTTCGTATCTTAAGTGTGACATATTCTTGTCTACCCAGGTTTTGCGTTTAGAGTTCCTCTGTGGAGTCCTCTCAACTCTCTCTCCTTTTATCCAGTTAGCTTCAATTCACCCTTCAGATCTATCCTAAAGACTCACTTCCTTGCAAAGCTTTCCTAAACCTCCCAGGTTAAACCAGGTCTCTTTGTTATAATTCACAGAGCCATGTTCCTTTCCTTCTGAGCATTTTTATCAACTTGAAATGGTACATTCATTACTCCGGGTATTTGAGTGTCACACTTTCATACCAGAAGCTCCTCAAAAGCTTGCCTACTTTTTACTTGTAATTGTATCTCTGAACCTAGCACAGTGTTAGGTACCTGATCATATAATAAATATTTGTTGAATGAATGAATGAAAAAAAATGGGAATAATTTAAAGATATTTCAAAGAAAGCAGATGTGGTGAGTGAAAAACCTCTATTGATCACAAGAAATGCTTTATTTCACTGTCTGTGTATGAAGATAACTAAGCTTCAGATCAGTTATTTGGATACATACTTTCTTGCTCATTTGACAATCCAATATGCTTTGGGAGTTCAGCAAGACACATAAATGAAATAATGAGTTTGTGTATTAATGTGCAGAAAATTAGGTTCTCTGGGAAGCATATTAAGTTGTCTATTACTTACAGATTAAATTTCTTTTATTCTTGCTGTCCTTTGCTGTAGTTAATCATGTTTACCCTTTTCAAAAGTCTTATGCATCATAAAATAATAATTAAATATTGTACCTAAGATAATTTAAATGCCACAAGAAAGAATTCTTATTCCAATAAATTCTATTGTAAATTTCTTAAATGTGTATTTTTCTTCTAATTTATCAATTTGCAGTTCTTAAATGAAAGTAAATATACCATTGTCTAACTTTTCTCATTTAGAGATAACTCTGAGAACTTAACCTAATTCCTGCAAGGAAGAGAATGTTGTGATGATTTGTCCCCATCTCCTCTCAAGAGAGAACTCAGGAAGGGGAGTAGGTAAACTGTAAAAGCTGAAATGAAATGAAATGAAAAAAATAAAATGTAAGATGTAAAATCTGGAGGAATAAAGCTTTCAAGTTATATTTTTAAAATGATAAGTTTACATTCTATTCAGCATCAAATTGCATATTTGGGAAGAGAGTCCAAATGGTATTAAGAAAGCATTATCTATGATAACTGACACAAAGAAACAGAAAGCATTGTCATTTTATGTCTGTCTGTCTGTATTTATTGCCTCTGATTTTAGCATAGTCTTAGTTTAGTATTACTAAGTAAATCAGGCCACATTTAAGAAACCTGTATTAGTCAGGGTTCTCTAGGGAACAGAATCAACAGAAGGTATCTGTAAATAGTATGAGATTTTATAAGAGTCTCTTACATGACCGTGGGGATGCACAAGTCCAGGTTCTGCAGGCAGGCTGCAAGCCAGGGGCTCCGATAGAAGTCCAACGAAAGTCCTTGATGAGTTTCCAGGAGATGCTGGCTGTCCAAAGACGACCTGAGAAATTCTCTCAGAATGCTGAAATCACTTCCCCTTTTAAAGCATTCAACTGATTGGATAAACCGTCACTCATTGCTGACGGCAATCTCTCTGGTTGATATAGGTGTAATCAGCCATCTATGCGGTAAACTCACTGATGGCTAAAGCCCATAAAAGTTCATGTATTACAATTAGTTCAGTGCTTGCTTGACCAAACAACTGGGCACAATTACTTGGCCGAGTCGACACATTAGCCTAACCATCACAAAAGCTAATGAATATCTTCTTTATTTCAAAATTTTAGCCTTTATTCTATTTGTCCTGGTTTTTAAAGATCATCACATTAGCCATGTATTTTTGTTTTTTAAAAAAAATCCATGATTTCAACATTGGGCAGATCTCCCCACATTAATAAAATTTCTTAATGTAAACATAGTTCTTAATTATCAAATTGCTTAAAAACTGTTCTTATCACCAAGTAAACAGAATTGGTCCATCAAAATAAATAACCACTAACTTAGATTAAGTCAGCAATACATATAAACTAGCTAAGAAGTTGACTTTCTAGGACATGTTATTGCATAAGTGGTAGAGTGTTAAAGGTGAAGGAAGGAAGGATGTAGGCCCTGTGAACATAGACAACAAGAGCTTTATTAAGGAAAAGATTTTTGAATTTTAAGAGGTCCAAATCTGACATGAAGAGCATGGAGATTATGAGCTGAGTTATGGAGAAAAGAACTCATGTTAAATGCAATTTAGTTGCAAACTAATAGATCCACTGGTATTCCATAGATAATAAAGATTTTCTGCTGGTATTAAAGGGCTTCATTGCCTACCTAGTCATTGTAGGTTTCTTTGTCTTTTTCCAGTTTCTATACAATGTTGCTTGCAGTTGCACGGAAATATGCTATCCATGCATTTCAGTGAAAAATAAAAGCTGTTTCTCACCGACTGAAACCAAGTCACTGAATTGGAGTCTTCTGAAACAAGACATTATACATTTACATTAGCCTATCTTTAATGGGTTCCACAGTGTCTGAGGACCATTGAATCAAGTGCTGATGAAGCTAGAAAAGTGAAAGATAACATTACATTCCCCATACTTGAGGGACAGTCATTCCACCTGATGAAATCCCATTTTGAGAGAAAATTTAGGTTAACAATGAAGTTTCTTCCTAATAAAAACACACTTTTTTATTTTAACATAAAAGATTTTTGCTAAGATGCAAGAGCAAGGTCCTAAATGTTACAGTGGCAATTAGGAAGATGACAACAAAATTAAGGAAATATCAGAATATAGTGGGGGGCCGGCTCGATAGCCCAGTGGATAGGGCGCCGGCATACCACATGGGAGGCCCCGGGTTCGGTTCCCGGGACCTCTCCTAGCGGGCAGACCGCCTTGAGAAGGGCAAGCTGCTGTGGGTGGGCAGAGCTGCTGTGGGCAGGGCAAAAAGCTGCCACGGACAGGGCAAAAGCCGCCACGGGCAGGGCAGGTCACCCGTGAATGGAGCGCAGCCAGCCACCCACGAACTGAGAGCTGGCAGTGAATGGAAGCAGAAGCCGCCCACAAGTGGGGAAAGCCGCGCCTGCGCAGTGACCAGTCTCGGCGCATCGCCACAGCGGGCGGGAGGGGAGATATGTAATAAAATAAATAAATCTTTAAAAAAAAAAAAAAGAATATAGTGAGCTGTTACTACATAGGCCAGTAGGTTACAACTTGGGTACATATAAGACTCAGTTAGGGATTTTAAAAATTGTCAGTCAATGCCTAGGCCCAACTCCAATTTAATTGAATCAGATTATTTGGGGTGGGACCTTGCCCTATATAATAATTTATTATTATTGTTATCATTATTATTATTACTTTTGGAGCTCCCTGGGGTCCTTTAATGTGCAGTCAAGTTTGGAAACCACTCACAGGTAACAAAAGCTAGATTATACTTTAAATGGTAAATATGGACAAGAAAATGTTTCTCCCCCATGTATCCTAATTTCTCTCCTCTTTATAAATAATAGGCTTCCTGTAGATAAAATTTCAGAACTTTTATTTCCATTCCTTGTCAAGAATTCTAGATGTTAAGGATGAAGAACAGTAGGCATCAATCCACAACTCTTATTTCAATCAAGGCAAAGAGATTATAATTAATGTAAATATGTGGCTCAAGCAGTTGGGTGCTTGCCTACCACATTGGAGGTCCCGGGTTCCATTCCCAGTGACCCCTAAAGAAGACAAGCAAGATAGCAAACTGATCCAATGGGCCAGTGCAGTGAGCTGATGCAACAAGATGACACAAAGAGATCACACAACAAAGAGACAATGAGAGACACAACAAGCAGGAGCAGAGATGGCTCAAGCCATTGGGTGCCTCCCTCACCATGGGAGGTGCCGGGTTTGATTCCCAGTGACTCCTAAAAAAAGAAGAGGAGCAGACACAATGAGCAAACAACTAACAGACATAGAGAGCAGACAGCAAGTGCAAAACAATGGGGGAGGTGGAGAAATAAATAAAATAAATCTTAAAAAAAATAAAAAAATATTCCAACGGAGGCTGCACCATCACACATCTTAAGAGAAAAAGAAACCGTGTCCACAGTCTTTTTTTTCTTGCTCTTATAGTCATAGATACTAATGTGAAAATATCCCTTCAAATGGGACTTGTGATACAGGCTCAAAGGTGATTGACACAGTCATAAGTCCATAGCTCTAGTTAACCCTCTTCTTTTGAAAGCTATCTTAAATTCAGGCTATTTAAGGAAGTACTAGATGTGCTTTCTAGGAAATGCAAACAGGGCTTTCTTGTGCCATTACTGGACAATATTCCAAAGAACATTTTATAAAATAGTGCTCTGATTAAAAAATATGCACATAAGGGAAGAGGCAGAATCTTTGAAACAAAGGAATACATCAGCATCTAGACATTCCCAGGACAAAAAGCCAAAAGACACTTTGAATCATTAGATATCAGATGCATTCTGAGTAGCACCAAATTCCTCAGGTGTGAAATGGAATTGTACTCTGAAAAATCAATGCTGGGATTAGCCATTTATTCCTTCTATGATGTGTGGAAAAGTTACAAGGTGTGCTGGAGTAGAAGTAGCCTGAATAATCTCGGTGGCAATAAAACATGAAACAGAAATGTATTTTACCTTCAATAAGTCTTATTCCTCCTTGTCAGTATGATATTTAATAGTTAAATATAAATTCATAATATTAATTCATTCAGTATTTCTTGGGATCTGAATACACCCTTTGACAAGGTAGGAGTGTGGGGAATGCAAAGATCTCTTACAAAGGTTCTGTGACCCTAAATAGCTCACATTCTAGTGAAGAAAAGAAAGAAATTATCATGAAGAGATTGTACAATTGAATCTTGGCTATCAAAATGGAACTAGAGGCTTCCAAGTGTCAGCCCAGTGAAAAGAAGAGGTGGAGACCCTGATATACAAGAGTCTCAGAATTGCTCCAATCATCAGTTGTGATATCATGTTCCTAAGTGATCCCAACCAATGTTGCATGGCTCTGTTTTATGGCAGACATATTGTTACACTAGAAGCTAAAGATGGGGCAGAAATTTTGATTATATTGTTTGGGTTTTCTCAGCAAAATTCTGATCATAGGGATTGAAGCAGGAACAAAGTCCCATGTTTGAATTAATCTTTGGAAACTGGAAGTAAAGCCACAGAATCTGGCCCCATATTGTCCAAGAATTATGCCTTGGAATTGATTTGCACTAAATTTTCTCTATTATTTGAGGACACTCTTCCAAATGATGGAGATATATTGTCCAGGTTGAGGAACCTATTATCTATTCAGGTCGGGGCAAACATGAACCATTTGACTAATGACAATAAAAAGCCAAAACATAGGTAACATTGTTGATAAATTAGAATGAGGAGGAGTAGATTTTCTTGGAAAAGCAGATTTAGGGAAAGGATGAAAGAAGAAACAGATTGTTTTAGGAGACTTCATACCTTCTAGGAGATGCTAGCAATGACTTCTAGTAGTAGAGGTATCAATTCAAGAACAGGGTCCACCCAGAAACTCTAAACCAGTGACTACTGTTTAAGCCTAGGCAACAAAGAGGCTCTCAAGAGGTAAATCTTAAGCACCCTATAATATAAGGCTAAGTTTCAATTTCAAAAGTAAAGTTTCATAAATACAGTCATCACTATTAAGTGCCCCTCGATGGTCCATCCTCCTTCACTAGTCACTGCACTCGGGGGTTTCTTGCTGTCCCATTAGAGATGAGGCAGAGCTCTCCAGGATGGGAATTTGATATTCTTTTGGCTTTTGTGTGAATCTCCACCCACTTGACAAGGCCCCATGAATACTAGTACACATTCATATGCCTTTTAGGTAAGTATGCTCCAGGTGGACATCCTCCTATGCATCCCCCATCTCTGACACCCTGCACCAATGATCCTCCCCTGCTGCAGTTGTAACCCTTCTGTGATCCAAAACTTCTTTAAACTTGAAGCCAACAAAGTAACCTTTTTGCTCAAATGTGGCCTCTCTCTAAACCAACCTCAACGTATAAATGCATTACCCTCCCCCCAGCATGGGATATGACTCCCGGGGATAAGCCTCCCTGGCACTGAGTGATTACTACCAAGCACCAACTAGCAATGCAACTGGAAAAAGACCTTGACCAAAATGGGGAAAAGTTATATACAAATGAGTTTATATGGCTAAGAGACTTCAAAGTGAGTCAGGAGGTCATTGCAGAGGTTACACTTATGCATATCTCAGGAGGATCTCATTGACTGCCAAAGTAAATGTTGCCTCAAATAGCAGGGCTCCTGAAGGGTCTGGAGATACCCAGCCACTATAGGCAGAGCAGACAGCTCAGGAGTTTGGTGCCCTGCCAGTGGGCCCTACTTTGGAATTGATGTTCTCCAGTGTGACAGTGTTGGGCCCAGTTGTGGTGTCCCTACACATGGCTTTTCTGCCCCTTCTATTTGAACCTATAGTTATTACTAGAGTGGATAAGTGTGTTTTCAAGAGACTTAAATCTTTGGGTTTTCCATGTGCCAGTTGGGCCCTGAATCTCAGCAGTGTTGCAATACCTACTCTCGAGTTCACTGGACTTACCCAGGACAACTAACAAAGAGATGAAGATAAACAATGACCATCCCAAGAAACAGAGAGAGTCTGCAACTTCAAGGAAGAGAGTCTCATCCATCTGCCTTATGGGGTCACAACCCCCACCCCCCCAATTAGAAGCAATGTAGTCATCACCATCCCAAAATCCTCAAGATTGGGGAATGAGCGATGGACTAGAGTAGACTTACTGTTATTCTGCTATAGACCTTTTGTGATTCTAGTAATAGAAGAACTGTTATCATTGATTGGAGACAGTGGCCACTGGAGGTTCTGAGGGGAGGGAGAGGGAAAAATAGGTGTAATATAGGGCATGTTTGGGACTTGGGAATTGTTCTGAATAACATTGTCGTGACTGATACAGGCCATTGTATATCTTGTCATAACTTACAAATACGTGCAGGAGAGTGTAAACTACAATGTAAACTATAACCCATGCTCAGTGACAATGCTCCAAAATGTGTTCATCAATTGTAACAAATGTACCACACTAATGAAGGCTGCTGTTAATGTGGGAAGGTTAGGGAGCAGGGCATATGGGAATGCCGCATATTTGTTAAGTAAAATTTATGTAACTTAAGTATCTTTAAAAAGAATTTTTTTAAGTATATTATAAAAATAAATAAATAAATAAACCTAGGCAGTCAGGACCAAACAAATTTTCACAACTAAGAAAATTCCCATTGGAGAGATGATGAACTTGTGAGGTCTTCAGTATTGTAATACCTGTGTCATGGGTAGCAGCAACACAGCAGCCATAGATATGGATCAAGGCCTTGGGAGACAAGCTATGAATAAGACCCTGATAGCCTATTGAATTAGCAAAGATTTTTTAAAAAATTATTAAATCCATGCTTGGCCACAGTTCCACAGAAAAAGTAACAATCTCCTATACTATTGGCAGGAGATTGGCAACATGCATCAAAATGTTAATGTTCACACCTTTGATCAGAAATTCTACTTCTGGGATTGCATCCTAAGGAAATTATCAGGCAAATGTACAAAGGTTTTCATAGAAATACACTTATCCTTGTGCTATATATAATAACAAAAAACTGGAATTCCTCAATGCCCACCAAGAGGAGATTAGTTAATAATGGGAGGGCCAAAGGAATCTTAGATGACCATTAAGGAGCACCATGAGAATTATACTGTTGCATGCATGGAAAAACATAGTGTATTCTTACATTCAAACAGAAATGATGATAAAGAACAGTATAAATAGTATAATTGCATTTTTATTTTTAAAATTGCAAATTTTTTTTAAAGATTTATTTTTTATTTTCTGCTTTTTGTCTCCCCCCCTCCCCCCGCTGCGGTGACGCGCTGAATCAGCTTCACCGGTGAGCGGTGGCCTTGCCCACTCGCGGGCAGCCTGCCCCGCTTGCGGGCGGTTCTGCCCTGCCCACGGGCGGCTCCACTCTGCTCACAGGTGGCTCCGCTCTGCCCACGGTGGCTCTGCCCCTCCCACAGTGGCTTTTGCCTTCTCAAGAGGTCCGCCCGCCCGGAGAGGCCCTGGGGACGGAACCCAGGGCCTCCCATGTGGCAAACCAGAGCCCTATCCACTGGGCTACACAGCCAGCCCCTGCAAATTTTAAATGTGTTATAATATAGTGATTTCAGTGGTAGATGACGATTATGGTTAATAATTCAAATACAAGAATGTTCTTCTATTACAAGGTGTTAAGAATATGGTGATACTTTGGAAAAATACAACTAATTTAAATTATAGACTATAGTTAACAGTAATATTATAATATGTTTGTAGAAAAGGCAAAGGAGATACTATATCAATGCTAAAGGTCAAAAGAAAAAGAAAAGTGCAAGAACCCCTGCTCTCAGATGGTCCTGGTTGCTCAAGGAGAGGCATGAGGAGGAAAAAAAAAATGTGTATTTCCAAAAAATTCTCCAGAAGGGTAAAAATGAAAATGTTAAAGGATATGCAGCAATAATTATCACTGCACAGAGGATGCCAACTTGAGATACTTTACTTCTTCATTACACATTTCTATATTTTCTGGGAATTTACAATAAATATATAATATCTTTATTACAAAAAAATAAATAAAACCATGGATCTATTCCTACATTTTAAAGTCTGTTAATAGTCTTGGTAGGTAGAGGTTTCTGATTATCAGATATCAGGAAGAAGAAAAAGGTGTGGAATCCTGAAAGCCATGTCTATTAGGAATCAGTGATTGCAGGTTTACAAATCTCAAGGTCAAGCCAAGGCCACCTGCCTTGAACAGGGATCATATACATAGTTGGAAAGGAGCTAAAAAATAGATACTTCCCAACAGTGTGGCACTCAGAGGAATCATTTAAGCACCACCTGTGTTTACATTGAATCTTTCCTAACATTTGTTATTTCTAATTACACATCACCTCCCTGTATAACAATTTAATATTGTTAATCATGCCCTTTTTCTCAGAATTCATGTCTTCCTTAGGTTCCAGTTCATCATTCCTAACATTTGGCATTAATGCATAGGTCTGGTTTCTAGCATACAGGTAATTAAAATGCAAAACTTTGGAAGAAACTGGCCAAGATTATCTTAGTGAGAGTAGTAGTCATAGAATCACATGGAAGGGAAATCACCCAGGGGAGAGTCATGGTTCAAACTGACTTATGTAGCATAGCAAAAGAGGAAAACTAGAAATGAGATAAACCAAGTTATAGCTGGGAGGATAAACTTTGTGATGCATCCGAAGACTGGGGTGAGAAAGGATAAAAGATTAGGAGTGCAAGCTGTAGGGACAATAGTCAGCTGTGTAAGCCTTAGGGAGTAGCTCAAGTTCAAGAATGAGTAACTGCTGGAAATATCTCTCTGTTCGGAACATTTTCTAATATGTCCCTCACCCTACAAGTTCATTTAGATAACCCTTTTCTTTACAACCTGTATAACCCTATTATTGCATTTACCCTACTGAGACCACTAAATAAATCCCCATAGTTGAACTCATGGGGGAGAAGGATTGGGGACCCTGCACTTAGCCAAGTCCTTAGTACAGGAGATGCCATAAATGTTTGCTGAAAGCACATTGAATGAACTCCGGTAATCTCATACTATTTGGAACACTGAAGTATTTTAATCTAATCTAGATAACTGGGGAAGAAATGACAGAATAAAAATATTAAAATAAAGGTAATTCTAGAAATGCCAATAGAATGCCTTGGTATAACATTCTCTTTCAGATAAGTTGCCTTATCTTCTGAGCAACTTGCAAACACTAAACAGATGATGGAAATAGGGAGGTTGGGGAAGCAAATCCATCTTTCTTGCAGGAAATGAAAGTATGCATTTTCTTTTTTTGCCAAACCCCCATATTGTAGGAGAAAAAATATCTTCGTGTTCTTTATGCATATTTATGAGCATCTAGTGCAGTGTTAATCTTTAACCAGAGCAGAGATCAATCACACTGTACTTTAAAAAAAAAGACGATCCCTTTACCACACTGTTAAATTTTTGTAATGTTTTATTTGACACTGAGAACTTTATTTTTTAAACTGTATATACAGCATGTGGTCTTACCTTAAAGTGTCCCTAAATCTGTCAAAGAACTATTCATTTCAAAATAGCAATTCCAACTTTGAAACCTCAGAATGCAGGAAGAAAATAGTTTCAGTCCACAATCAACCCAGGAGCCTAACCTCCCACAGAGGACCTTGTGATCCTGCGATGTGCATCAGGAGATTACGTGTTCTTCCTCAATTGCACAGACCACAAATAAGTTAGTTACAAAACAGGAATTTAAGCCTCAGTTTTAATCAATTTCTCTAATATTTGTCAAAAGATAATTTTGATTAAAAGTGCCAAGGGTTAAAGAACTTCCCTATAAAATATGTATATACAAAATCTTGACCATTATAGTAAATTTGGCAAAGCTTGGATTTTTATTGTGCTTGTTAAAAAAAATTCAAATTGATAGAAGTACAAGAGGCTTAATTTAAATGTTTTAAGTTCCCATCAGTTTTCTTTTCTTCCCTAATCTTCCAGTGTTTGGAAAGGATATAACTCATTAATATTATTACAGAAGTTAGAAACACTATGCCACCGTGAAAAAAAAACATGGCTTTGGAATAAGCTAGAACTCAGTGTGACCACCAATCCTACTTCCTTTGGCAAGTTATGTAATCCATGGAACCCTCAGTCTTCTCAGTTTTAAAATGAGCTAAATGATACCTAACTAACTGATTTGATGTGAAAAAATGAAGCAAATGGGGTCACGAGTGAAATTCCTGGTGCCATGCAAATGCCCAAGAGATTTGCCAGATTGAGAAGCCTTTTTGGTTTAATTTGTGGAGATTTAGAAGGAAAAGGGACAACCTAGAAAGGAGAGGAGAGACAAAGGTGATTACAACATAGAAGAAAAATAATATGCTGAGGTCCAAATGTCACTTGGGGCCAAAACTTGCATTGATTTCTAATGGTATTGCCAAAGCATGGGGTCAGCCCTCTCTCCACCCTTCCCCCAGCACTTTGGCATTCTAAAAATGATCACATAGCCCCTGAACTAAAGACCAACAACTATTTCCATGGGGATCTCATTATGGTTTGATAGATCTGATAAAGTCCCTGCTAAATTGTTTCCCTTTCATGTTTCTTTGGCTCCGCAGAATGAGAGAATGCTGATAGAAATAATAGCTGGAATAATGTGTGAAAATAGCTTTTCACTCACTTCTTTTGGGAGGAATTCAGAGAATCTGGGTGCTTACATATATTGTCTCATACAAATTCCACTTGAGGATAAAATATTAGTTATCATTAGCATACCTCCATGCAGCTGTTTTTTTTGTGCCTTTAAGATTCGGACCTAGGTTTTACAAACATTTGGAAAATGGACTTTCTGAATAAGCAAATATGGTAAGTGTATTTATTAAGTTCTATTAATCCCTTTGTCCTGAGCTAGAATTTTTTAAGACAGAGAAAGGAAATTTCCTCATGCCTTCCCCTAGAAGATCACTAATGGGTTATGAAGCCCTTTCAGAGTCATAGAGCAGAGAGAAAAGCGGTTGCCTTGGTAACATGCAGACGAATCAGCTCTACACACTCTCCAAGAGCATTTAATTTATTCAGCAAATACAGGCTAGAACAGGTGGCCAACCTAGATGATGCCAAAAAAGCTTTAGTTCCCAAACATGCGCCCTCCACATTTTCTCGTACTTGAAATTTCATTCTTACCATTATTAAAGGAGGAGTTAACAAGGTGCATTTTCAGTATGGCTGGTTACACTTTATAGTCTGAGGAGCTGTCTGTCTTGGGCACTTTTGAATTTTCTGACCAAAAAAAGGAATGTGATTTCAAGAAATGATTGCAAGTTTATCCCTAGATTTCACAAATCTTGCTCTAGGTAAGAAACAGCCTCAGCAACTCCAATTTGTTAAGCCATCTGGAAGCACATAGGTATTTGTAACTAATTCTGGATTGGGAAGAGTGGAAAGGGAGAATATTATCAAGCTAATTAAAGGTCTGTGTATTATAGCATTAAATAGCACTGCTAATTATATCTAAAACTCTAAAGGAAAAATCTGGAAAACTAACAATAAAAATCTAATCTTCTATCATATTACATAAGGACTTTTATGATCCAGGTCCACTTTTTTTTTCCAACCTCATCTCCAAACACACCCTCAAATACATCCTGAACTTCAGTCAACAGAATACCAATGAAATCTGCCATTCACATCTCTGCACTTGGCATATGCTGTTGCCTGTGTCTTCAAATGCCTTTCCAGTATTGGACTCTGCTCAACTTTTCATCCTTCAAAGCAGAAATCAAGCATCTTATCTCCCAAAAAGCCTTTTCTCACATACCTAGGAAGAATTATGAGCTACCCTCTGTGCTCTCTCAGCAAGTGATCCAATTGTTCATTTCCTTCTTGTTGCCACCTTTCTCAAACTGGGTGTCCTGGGCTTTAAACGTAGGGACTGTGTTCAGTTCACTTCCAATGCCCAGAGTAGCATGTGGCACATAGTATGAAATAATAAATATTTGGTAAAAGAATGAATGACTGTATGAATGAATAGTCAGAATGAATGAGATGGTGCTTTATTGATACAAATTCTGCACAGACCTAATATGGGATGAAATATTTTCAGAAATTAAAAACCAAAATAATCATGAATTTAGATAGAGTACACTGAAGAATGCTTGTATCAGTAGAGTCTAGGTTGTTTCTAGTTTTGTCCTTGTTTTGTTTTGTTTTGTTTTGTTTTGTTTTGTTTTGTTTTGTTTTTGTGAGTGGAGCCATTTCTTCAAATGGAGTCTTATATGGAGCTTTCTTTTTCAATCTGGATGTCTGTCTTGTTCATTCTCTCTCCCAGATCATTTCTACCAACAACCACAGGGCTCCAAGAGCAGAATATTAAAATCACTGGGCTACACTTATTAAACATTCTATTTTGCATTCTGACTGGACAGGACATAGTAATCACTTAATCAGGTGATGGCTGAAAATGACATTTGAAATAGGACACACCACTAGCCAGGAAGTTTAACTCTCTGCAATTCTCCATTGATCTGCTTTTGAAGTCTTCCAATTGTTAACAAAGGTGACCCTTGCTGCCTAATGATGTTTCCTTGGCAACAAGATGACTGCTTCCAGCATGTACAAAAAATGCATCTCTGTTTGCTCTGTACTCTAATCCTACCCAAAAATGTTGCTACAGAGAAAGAAAGAACCTCCCCTTTTGGGGTACCATATCGGCTCTCCAGTTCAGGAACTGAGTATCACTCTGGAAAATAAGAGGTAATGTTAA